>MU696781.1:131830-148678 GCA_026770625.1 Nicotiana glauca | reverse complement strand
AACCTGCTGGAACCTTCAAATCCCGATTCTGAGGTCGTTTACTTGAAATTCAAATCCTAGCTCATTCTTTCAATTTTAAGCTTTCGAAATGAGAATTCTCTTCCCAAATCAACTCTGGACTTCTTGAAATTTAACTCCGACCACGCGTACAAGTCATAATACCTGAAATGAAGTTGTTCATGGCCTCTGACTGCTGAACGAAGCGCTGGTACTCAAAACGACCGGTCGGGTCGTTACACACGTAAAGCAAGCCATCATGCTATATAGAAGCAGTGCAAACCCTTTGAGAAAAACAGTGAAACTGTGATATCTTCAGAAATATCTTAGCTCAGTTTAAAACCTCTTTTGAAAATGTCTTTTTCCAACAGTTAAGCAAATGAATGCAAAACAAGTAGTGCAAACAAGCACAGAAGTCAGCCCCTTTGGCACAACACTCCGTTGACAGATAATGCCAGGATATCAGGTAATTATTGCAAGAAGTAGAATAAAAGCCAATGAAATAAGAGTGCAGAAATATTATGACAGATAATACAGATAAGAACAAATGCATGAGTGCAATGCAATGCATATGACGGTACACTCTGGTACCCACTGCGGCGTGCAGCCCGAGCCATCTATTTATTTATCGTCGACAACGCTCACTAGGGTGTGTACAGACTCCGGAGGGGCTCCTACAGCCCAAGCGCAATATCAAGCCATCTCGTGGTATCAATTTATTCCTGGTCAGTCATTGTTACCTGACCAAGACGCGTCCTACAGTGCAATTGTTACCACTGTCTAAAATTTGTCTGCTCTGGTCAGTCATTATTACTTGACCAAGATGCGCCCTACAGTGCATTTGTTACCACTGTCTAAAGTTTGTCCGCTCTGGTCAGTCATTGTTACCTGACCAAGACGGTACCTACGCTAACTGCTGCGGCGCGCAGCCCGATCCATGCTTAGTCCAGAAATCATCATAAGCCCCTTGGGCATTTGTAAAACAGTAGTTCTCAGCCCAAAATATCATTTAAGTTTTCAAACCTTAGAAAGATGGCTGAGTTTGCAAAACAGTATTTAAAATCTTGGACAGAGATCAATTATATGAAAATATGATAAGAAACCATTAAAAATAATCCCTGAAGGATTCAATCAGTTGTCACGACCCATTTTGCCTAAATAGGTCATGATGGCGCCTAACACCATAGTTAGGCCAGCCAACTGCGAAATTATAATTTACGTCTCTATATTTTTCAATAGTTAACCATAGTAAACCGAATCAGTTATACTAACATTTTTCAAGTAAATGAAGAAAACTAGCAAAATAATAAAGTACTGACATGGTCGTGGTCGTACAAATCCCAAAACAATGAATATTCTCTACAGTGTGTGCCAGAACCCGGTGTCACTAGCTACGGGCGACCAGTAGAGTATAGACAAAAATATATAAAACATTGTCCTACTGTCTGAATCAGAATAAACAGAAAATCTTAAATACAGGAAACGGACTCCTTCGACTGCGGATCGGCATGAGAAAGAAGGCAGCTCACCGTAGAAGTCCCGGAAAGTGCTCACTGATATTCACCCGAGTGATGTCCGGATCCACCTGCCTCAAACCCTGTACATTTAAGTACAAAAGTGTAGCATAAGTACATAAACAACGTGTACTCAGTAAGTATCCCGTCTAATCTCGAAGAAGTAGAGACAAGAGGTCGACTCGACACTTACTAAGGTCAATTAATATATATATATATATATATATAAAAGTAATTGTGAAATATATATATATAAGTAAGTGTGAAATGGCATGATCAAACATGGAAATTTTACAACAGCAAGTTATAGCATGTAGTATAAGTCAAGAATATTACAACATCAAGTTTATAATTTATCAAATGAGAAAATGGCAAAATGAAGCATATATAAGCTTTTCCACAATTAGTATGCGCACATAATACCGAGGCGACGGCCCGAACCAGCAAAAAAATAAGTGTGCACTTGCCGAGGGTCGACGGCGCGCCTATAGATGTATCTATTCATACCGAGGCGATCGGCCCGATCCACAAATAAGAATAAAATATCAAGTTCGCATACATGACACATAAATGGTCAAAAATACCAAATCAAACATGATCAACCATAGAAATAAGCTCATCTCCTCATTTTTAAGTCTCTAGTACATACTAGGTGTTCATGACAACAATTTAACATAACGGATATATTTAATAGGCATGATGTAGGTCCTAAGCTACCCGGACATCTAATATAGTAGTAGCTATGCACGGGCTCCCGTCACTTAACGCGTGCATAGTCCCCGCATTTAGCAACAAGTACTCAACACAAAACTTAAGGGGACAATTCCCTCTTACAAGGTTAAAAAGGAGACTCACCTCGCTCCGAAGCGCTCTTTCAATCACAAGACTAGGCTCCAAGCTCAATTCGAAGCCGAACAAGAACCAACTAGTTTAAATAAGGCAAGAACTAATCAATAAATGCTCACAAGGTTTGATTCTAGCTAAGTAAGTGATTTCCCAACCTTTCCCGCAAGTTTACTAAATTCCGACCCCGGGCCCACGTGCCCGAATTCCGAGACTTTCGAAGAAATTATTCTCTATAACCTAAGGATTACTAATATGTAAATTTTTGTCCATTACATAACTAATTAGGTGGTTAAATCATAATTTTACCAAAACCATAGGTCTAGTCCTAACCCTTGATTTTATTTGATGTTTTTGCGTTAAATCTACCTAAGGTCCATGTATTTAAGCTAAGAGTGTGTGGGGATTACTCACCTTGTGATGTTGTGTTGAAACCCTCTCTTTGAAAGCTCCAAAATCGCCCCAAAATCGGATATAAAATGAGAGAGAAGGGTTGGAGTTCGTATTAAATGAACTCCACTGGCCCAGCGATTTTTGCTTTTGCGGGCTCATTTCCGCACCTGCAGAGACCGCTTATGCGGTATTTTAGTCGCTTCTGCGGTTCAGGGGGAAGTTGACTAGACCGCTTCTGCGGTCGCCTGTTCGCACAGGCGGGACCGCTTCTGCTGTCCCAAGGCCGCATCTGCGATCCCCCTTCCCTTCTCCCTTTTCCGCTTCTGCGGTAGAATGGCCGCTTATGCGGTCACCGCTTCTACGGTCAAGGAGCCGCAGAAGCGGTTATGACAGAAGCAGCAGAAGATGTTTCTTTTCAAAGTCTGACTTCGCTCAAACCTCGACCATTTGACGCATGGGGCTCCCGAGCCCCGCCCGAATATACCGACAAGTCTGAAATCATAAGGCGGACCTAGTTGAACATTCGGAACACCCAAAACACTATTAATTCCAGGAATCGGAACCCAAAACCAATTGATCCAATTTAAAGGACTTCAAGTTCTTAATTTCCTACCAACGGGTCAAAACGCCCTTAAACTGCTCGGATTGACACCCAACTTTACGGGTATATCTTATATGATATTACGGACTTGTACCACATTTCGGAATCGAAATCCGAACCCGATACCTATGAAAACAATAATTTCTTAGTTTATTTAAATCTTTGAAACTTAAACTTAACAATTTTTACATAAAATTCCATTACTCGGGCTAGGGACCTCGGAATTCGATTCCGGGCATATGCCCATATCCCATATTTTCCCACGGACCCTCAGAAATTGCCGAATCGCGATTCCGGATCCGTTTTTCCAAAATGTTAACCAAAGTCAAACTTGGACTTTTTAAGAAGACTTAAAGAAACAACTAGGCTTATTCTTGCCCGAAATTCTTCTAACTTCCGATCCACCCGCCCCCGCAAGTCACAATTTAGCTAAAGCAAATGCAGAAAGTATTATTTAAGGGAACGGGGTTCGAAAATGCAGAACAACCAGTCGGGTCGTTACATCAGTTGGCATGAGGCCAAACTATAACGATTAATCCATTTTTATAAGGATATCAACTAAGCTTCAAGCAATTTGGTAGTATTTTTATTAAGCGGGACGGAGCAAGTCACAATCCCCCAACGGTGCTCTACCCCACACTCGTTATCTGGCGTGCAAGTCACCTCAATACAACACTAAAGTGTGCAAATTCGGGGTTTCAAACCCTCAGGATGTCATTTACAAACATTAATCACCTCGAACTGGCTATTTCTTTAACTCGCGACGCCTTTTCCCCTCGAATTGGCCTCCACATGCGTTGAATCTATCCAAAACAACAACGAATGCGTCACATTATGCTATAGGAACAATACCAAATCGAAAATAATCGAAAAAAATGTCACAATTCACGAAATTGACAAAACACGAGCCCCGGACCCACGTCTCAAAAAATTAGAAAATTAACATCAATGGGTTCCTTATCTCGCCACGAGTCTATATATACCAAAAACTCTCAAATCGGACCACAAATGGCCCCGCAAATTCCAAATTGAGAAATTTCAAACTCAAGACCTAATTTCTTACAATTTGGCTATATTCTCAAGGATTTCAAGGATGATTATTCAATAAAATCATGTATTTAACTCATAAAACTTACCTCTAATCAATCCCAGTTGGAACTCTCTTCAATCCCCGTCCAAAAGCTCTCAACAATGCCCAAAAATGATGGGAAAATGGGTTGGATTCGCGGATGAAATATTTTTAACATTCTGCCAAATCACTGTAGTTAACCCTATGCGATCGCGACCCAAGGCACGCAATCATGGAGAACAAAATTTCAAGCTCCTCAAATAACTTTATGCGATCGCGGCCCAAGCTACGCGATCGCGATGCACCAAGACTCAACCCTCCGCGATCGCGGAGGATATATCGCGAATGCGTAGAATAAACTCAGCCTTGAACGGAAATCCTTCTATGCAATCGCAACTCGACTTACACGATCGCAAAGACCAATTTTAGGTTTGCAACTGCTGTTGCAATTTTTGCTACATTTTTCAACTTTAAACTTCCCGTTAGCCATCCGAATTCACCCCGAGGCTCCCGGGACCTCAACCAAAAGCACCAAAATATCTTAAAACATCATCCAAACTTGCTCCAATCATTAAAACACCTCAACTAACGCCAAAATCATCGAATTCAAGCCTAAGTTCTTTTAAAACTTCCAAAACACGTATTCGATCAAAAACCCAACCAAACCACATCCGAATGACCTGAAATATTGCACACACATCCCAAATCACCTAACGAAGCTACAGCAACTCTCGGAACTCCATTCCGAATCCCAGATTAAAATCTCACCTATCAACCGGAAATAGCAAAAAATGCTAATTTGCCAATGCAAGCCTAATTCTACACTGGACCTCCAAAACCACTTTCGATCACACTCCTAAGTCAAAACTCACCTCTTGGAGCTAACCGAACCATCGGAATTCACATCCGAGCCCTCTAACACATAAGTCAACTCTCGGTTGACTTTTCCAAACTAAGCCTTCCTTAAAGAGACTAAGTGTCCCATTTCTTATCAAAACCACTCCAAATCAACTCTATTACACAAGATACGGATAATGAAGCATAAAGAAGCTAGAAATGGGAAAAACGGAGTGGTAACTCATGAGATGACGAGTCGGGTCATCACATTCTCCCTAACTTAAATAAACGTTCGTCCTCGAACGTGCCCAGAGTTGTTCCAAAAGCCAAACAATCACTGAATAACCTTACCATGCATAAACCTAGGGGTGATCCCACGTCACCCTATCTTATATAGGTCTGACAACACATTGTAACTGAAATTTTGCAATCCCATCAAGCCCATAAGCCATAAGACCACATTTCCACTTTTGAAATCTTTCATATGATCAGAATCCCATATTTATATATTGAATAAGCCCGAACAAGCTATAATAACCCATAACTGCAACCTCAGGTGCAATTACCTAATATTCCACATAACTCAAACACATGTAGTGATAACTCCCATTCACAGCAGCTGCCCACAACAACCAAATACCGATAGAAAACCTCTTATCAGCTCAAGTCTCATTCCAACCCTTTCATATACTGCCAACGATAAATGAACTACGCAGTAAACCATAACCATTTCTCAGATCAACCATTCAAGAAGCCATTTCTCCTCTGGCAATTACCATAGCAAATTTTTAAGCCGAACCTCGATATTATCCTTCCAACATGCTGAAATAAAATTCGTTCGTACTCATTAATGATCTCAACAATCTACTCTAATCCAACACACCACTTTGGTGACATGACACATCAATAGGGCCTAAGACACATCTAGCATAATCCGCAACCCAATAAGCAATAGCCTGAACATACTCAAATTATGAAAATGACTCAAATGAAAGAGTTGTACCTCAAGCTCACCAGTACCACCATAATGCAAGGCTGAGAACCCATCTCACATCATAGAAATAGAACATGCGAATCTAAATCGGAAGGTTATATCTCCACATCGCTTCGCTACCATGCGCGACCCTATCCAGACATTAGTTCACATGAGACGCCCTAAGTCACCATGCTCAAAATCATCAACCAAGCGCAATTTGATATCTAGTACCACTAGTGAATCATCATACCCATGGAGATGTACATGATACAATTCCATACCAGTAAACCACAATATTACACCATCTGTCTACCCTAGAAAGGCAAAAATATCTCAAAGAAGAGAGCCGCTTTGCATGTTCCACAAGTACCATCCCAACGATATGCTATGAGGTCATCAATCAGAAGGAAACCAAGATACATGAATAGAATAATAATAATCAGCTCTCTTATAGCTCACATTGACATCAACTTCACGAGTAACTTAGTTGCCAACAACATAATCCACCTAGCAAGGTCACAGACCTCCAGTCCAAGCATATCATCTAGGAGCAATCCAACAATTACACCTGTATATGCTAAATGAAATAAGATTCTCATACTCCTGGACTGGCATAAATAACATTCTATATCATAGGCATAAGCAAGCTATGATGTCATAACTCAAATCAGCAAATTAACGTAGAATAGTAATTACCAAGTTTGTTCTGGAATCTAGCATCTTGGAAATATCAAGTATAGTCCAGATAGTTCTTAACAAAGTTATGAATATGAGAAAAATTATACCTTTAAGCTCAATATCCCACACTAGGCATATCATAGCCTACGTATCTTTCGAGCATGATTATTGTCTTGGTGCTTGCACACAGGTTCAAACCTGATATATATATATTCGCGCTCGCAACGCATAGTTATCACCATCAATTCGCTCGACTAGTGCATCCAATGAGTTTGGGTAAAATACTCACCTCAAACATGCCACAATCCCGAAATAGTATATATTTTGAGAATTCCCCATCTCCATATTCCTAGATTACATAAATCACCGTAACCGGTCACAACTTCAGCATTCAATGACTGACACATCCCTCAAGTACGATCATTTCATGATAATTATTCTCAAAATTTTCCTACAATGCATAGCAAGATTGAAATATTGGCAGTCGATCAACCAAGTGGGTGTTGTAATACCAATAGACATTTGTTAGTTAAAATATAGTGCGCACTCTTCTCGGGTCTTACCGAGCAGTTATAACATTCATCTAAATACTTGAAACTGACTATTCCAGCCAGAGATCGTGAACATCCTTTTAAGAATGAATTTCCACCTTGCACATGAAAATATTAAGCATGTACCATATACCACGTCTATCATGCCATCTTGTTGCAAACACAAAATCTCATTAGAATTTCTGGGCTATAGGAAAATTTCATTCCGTGCAGTTAGAAATTTTTTATTTGTTTCCATCTAGAAGGAGTTCACAATATACAATATGTTCCTTGCACCGGTAGAAGATATCCGGTTCAAACTATGGTAAAAACCATCAAGAAAACTTTCAAATCTGCTCACACATACCCAAATTATCAAAACAGAATTCCTCTAGCTTGACCAGGCCATGTAGGTTACCAACCCAAGAATACTGCATGTAATCAATGCACATTCTCATTGTGCCATCCTTTTCTTCACAAATAAGACAGGTGCACCCTAAGGTGACACACCAGGCCAAATAAACCCCTTTTCTAGGAGCTCTTAAAGCTGCTCTTTCAATTCCTTCAGCTCTGCTGGTGCCATACTGTATAGTGGAATAGAAGTGGGCTGAGTGTCCGGCACCAAGTTTATACCGAAATCAATATCCCTATCCGATGTCATGCCCGGCAGGTCTGCAGGATATACATCAGGAAAAATCCCTCACAACTATGACAGAATCAATAGTAGGAGTCTCAGCTCCAACATCTCGCACAAAAGCTAGATATGACAGACAACCTTTTCCCAACCATATGCTAGGCTTTCAAGAAAGAAATTACTCTGTTAGGAACATAATCAGCCGCACCACGCCACTCGATCCGCGGTACACCCGTCATAGCCAAAGTAACTATCTTAGCATGACAGTCTAGAATAGCATGGCATAGAGATAACCAATCCATGCCCAACATAACATCAAAGTCCACCATGCCCAATAGCAATAGATCAACTCGGGTCTCCAGACGCTCAATAATCACAACACATGACTGGTACACACGGTCCACAACAATAGTATCATCCACCGGGGTAGATACATGAACAGGTAAAGAAAGAAACTCTCGGGATGTACCCAAATAATGATCAAAATATGAGGACACATAAGAAGAAGTGGAACCGGGATCAAATAATACAGAGGCATCTCTGTGGCAGACTGGAACAATACCTGTAATGATAGCATCTGAGGTAATAGCATATGTCCTGCTTGGAATAGCATATAAACGAGCCTGGCCACCGTCTGGTCGACCTTAATCTTCGTAAGCCATAACTAACTCACCAACACGCCTCAAACCGGAACCAATATAGCACCTAACCGTGCAATCAACTTAATTAATAGCAAACTCCCGAACTTGGCTCAAAGCCATAGATCAAAATGCACTCAATAAATCATAACGCATATACTCTATTGTTACCGTAATACCATAGTGAGATTGAACTCGCTCCTTCATAAGCTTGTGGAAACACGTATCATCTGGAATTTTAACTCTTCTGCAATTCTTGCATTCACTGACACAACAGTTAAGCCCACTTTCTAGGCGGCCCAACTTAGATTTTAACGCATATTCTTCACTTGTAAATATGATCTTCTAATAGACAACATAAGGGTCACACCACCTTAGAATACTCCGCAGGAGATAACCCACCTGCTTTGCCTCCAATTAACATTTTGTATACCTTACACTGTCATACACAGTACACAGCCACTTAATCTTCCCGAGTCGAAACTCATACCGTAACATGAAATTTACTTCACTCCAAATAGAAGACATGGAAAGATTCCTAACGCGCCCATAACTCAGGGCTACACATCCAATCACAATGAAAATCAAACACTTAATAGTTCATCTGTCATCCTGCAGCCCTTCCTCGTGACTTCCAAGTCATATAGATACCTCTCGCAATACTATCATACTTATCACATAGCTACCCAACCGTCGTTCCCACTAGTAGGGACAATACCGAACATATAAGTTCAAAACACTTGCTCTCACAATCAGTACCTCGGTGCTTAAGCCAAAGGCAAAGATCCGGCCTCAATTCCTTTAGACTGGCCAAACATCAACTAACAGGGATCATATCTCGCCCCTCGATCGGGAACCGCAAGCCATCAAGGCACATCTAATACTAAGCACTCGTTCCGCGTACGATTACGTGGAAGGAAATGTAAGAGTTACTTTTCAAGTTGAATCAGGGACGTACGATAAGAATTTCAAGAATATGAAGTTTTTCCTAAAGGTTCTGCAACCTCTCAATGATAAATACAGATGTCTCCGTACCGATCCACGAGACTTTACTAAACCTGCTCATGACTCGCAAGACCTAGTAACCTGAACTCTGATACCAACTTGTCACGACCCAATTCCCAAACCCGATCGTGATGGCGCCTCTCATGAAGACAAGGCCAGCCAGACCAATACAAAACTCCTTTCTAAGCAGTTACTTAACATAAACAGTTCTAAACATGATTTAATAACCATAATGTGCGGAAATAGCGGATACAATAAGGGAAACCATCCCGACACAGCCCAAACTGGGGTGTCACAAGTCACGATCATCTATAAGGATGAAATTTACATTTACAAGTCTAGAAGTACACTGAACAGGAATAATGAATGTCACAAAAAGAAAACGGTGCTGAGAACACTGGCAGTCACCTCGTTAAGCTCTTCCAACTCTACCTCCAAACAGTCTATACCCGTTGCCGGGTGAATAAATACCTGCAACTGCACATGATGTGCAAGGAGTAAAGTGAGTACTCCAACTCAGTGAGTAATAAGGATAAATAACAACTGAGCAATAAGAAATCACGTAAAGCAAGCCATCATACTATATAGGAGCAGTGTAAACCCTTTGAGAAAAATAGTGAAACTATGAAATCTTTAGAAATATCTTAGCTTAGTTTAAAACCTCTTTTGAAAGTGTCTTTTTCCAACAATTAAGCAAATGAATGCAAAACAAGTAGTGCAAACAAGTACAGAAGTCAGCCCCTCGGGCACAACACTCCGTTAACAGATAACGCCAGGATATTAGGTAATTATTACAAGAAGTAGCATAAAAGCCAATGAAATAAGAGTGCAGAAATATTATGATAGATAATACATATAAGAACAAATGCATGAGTGCAATGCAATGCATATGACGGTACATTTTGGTACCCACTGCGGCATGCAGCCCGAGCAATCTATTTATTTATCGTCGACGACGCTCGCTGGGGGTATGTACAGACTCCGGAGGGGCTCCTATAGCCCAAGCGCAATATCAAGTCATATCGTGGCATCAATTTATTCCTGATCAATCATTGTTACCTGACCAAGATGCGTCTTACAGTGCCATTATTATCAATGTCTAAAGTTTGTCCGCTCTGGTCAGTCATTGTTACCTGAACAAGACGCGTCCTATAGTGCCATTGTTGCCACTGTCTAAAGTTTGTCTCTGGTCAGTCATTGTTACCTGACCAAGACGGTACCCGTGCTCACTACTGCGGCGCACAGCCCGATCCATACTCAGTCCAGAAATCATCATAAGCCCCTTGGGCATTTGTAAAACAGTAGTTCTCAGCCCAAAATATCATTTAGAAATATCATTTAAGTTTTCAAATCTTAGAAAGATGGCTGAGTTTGCAAAACAGTATTTAAAACCTTGGACTGAGATCAATTATATGAAAATATGGTGAGAAAACATTAAAAACAATCCCTGAAGGATTCAATCAGTTGGCATGAGGCCAAACTATCAAAATTAATCCATTTTTATAAGGATATCAACTAAGCTTCAAGCAATTTGGTAGTATTTTTATTAAGCGGGACGGACCAAGTCACAATCCTCCAACGGTGTTCTACCCTACGCCCGTTATCCGGCATGCAAGTCACCACAATACAACACTATGGCATGCAAATCCGGGGTTTCAAACCCTCGGGTTGTCATTTACAAACATTATTCACCTCGAACCGGCTTATTCTTTAACTCCCGATGCCCTTGCCCCTCGAATTGGCCTCCACGTGCATCGAATCTATCCAAAACCACAACAAATTCGTCACATTATGTTATAGGAACAACACCCAATCGAAAATAATCGAAAAAATGTCACAATTCACGAAATTGACAAAATCCGAGACCCGAGCCCACGTCTCAAAAAATTAGAAAATTAACACCAACGGGTTCCTTATCTCTCCACGAGTCTATACATACCAAAAACTCTCAAATCGGACCACAAATGGCCCCTCAAATCCCAAATTTAGAAATTTCAAACTCAACGCCTAATTTCTTACAATTTGGCTATATTCTCAAGGATTTCAAAGATGATTCTGCTATAAAATCATGTATTTAACTCATAAAACTTACCTCCAATCGATCCCAGTTGGAACTCTCTTCAATCCTCGTCCAAAAGCTCTCAACAATGCCCAAAAATGGTGAAAAAATGGGTTGGGTTCGCAGATGAAATATTTTTAACATTCTGCCCAGATCACTGTAGTTAACCCTATGCGATCGTTACCCAAGGCACGCGATCGCGAAGAAAAAAATTTCCAGCACCTCAAATAACTCTATGTGATCGCGTCCCAAGCTATGAGATCGCGATGCACCAGGACTCAACCCTTCACGATCGCGGAGGATATATCACGAATGCGTAGAACAAAATTAGCCTTGCCCGGAAATCCTTCTATGTGATCGCAATGCGACTCACGCGATCGCGAAGACCAATTTTAGGTCTTCCACTGCTGCTACAATTTCTGCTGCATTTTGCAACTTCAAACTTCCCGTTAGCCATCCGAATTCGCCCCGAGGCCTCTGGGACCTCAACCAAAAGCACCAAAATATCTTAAAACATCATCCAAACTTGATACAATCTTCAAAACACCTTAACTAACACCAAAATCATCGAATTACATCGAATTCAAGCCTAAGTTCTTTTAAAACTTCCAAAACACGAATTCGATCAAAAACCCAACCAAACCACGTCCGAATGACCTGAAATTTTGCACACACATCCCGAATCACCTAACGAAGCTAAAACAACTTTCAGAATTCCATTCCGACTCCCGAATCAAAATCTCACCTATCAACAGAAAATCGCCAAAATACTGGCTTCGCCAATGCAAGCCTAATTCTACACCGGACCTCCAAAACCACTTCCGATCACACTCCTAAGTCAAAAATTACCTCTCGGAGCTAACCGAACCATCAGAATTCACATCCGAGCCCTCTAACACATAAATCAACTCCAGGTTTACTTTTCTAAACTAAGCGTTCCTTAAAGAGACTAAGTGTCATATTTCTTATCAAAACCACTCCAAATCAACTCTATTACACAAGATACGGATAATGAAGCATAAAGAAGCTTAAAATGGGGGAAAACAGAGTGGTAACTCATGAGACGACGGGTCGGGTCGTCACATTACCATACATGTTTGTTGCAAGTTTATTATTCCTTACCTACATTAGTGTCACTGTATATATAATAGACTAAGTTAAAATTGATCTTCAATTGTATATAGGTTGATTTTGAAAATATGTCTGTCAGGCTACTGAAAAACTTAGATAAGCTAAATAACTTTTGTAATAACACACAGATGGTACATAGAAATTTTGACAAAAATGGCATACATGAAAAATTTATCATACTGGTCAATGTGCTTATAAGTATATTCTTATCCCTTAGGAAACATAAATACACAAAAATTTCATCCACAAAGAAGTGTTCGGTAAGATACCATCATATTAAATACTTTTAAACTGTACTCTCTCCGGTTCACTTTAATGTTAATATGGTTAATTATATTATTAATTAATGTTAAAAGTGAATTCCTTAATATGTGCGAAAGCAATCAAAAAATCACTTAAAGTGGATCAGAGGAAGTAATATATAATTATCTAACTAACATGAAAATATTGACCATTTGCATAAGTTTGATAATGTCCTTTTATTTAAATTCATGTATTATGATAATGTATTAATATTTTTCAGCATTTAGATGACTGTTGTATTATTATACATATAATTTCTTTCATTAATTAAATATTATTATTTCTTCATATAAATAAATATTTAAGTCATCACGTGCCATTATTAACGTGCAACGCACGTTCATAGATACTATATATATATAGTGCATATGCACCATCATTTGATTTATAAACAAATACAAGCATTTTTCATAATTTTTAAAAAGTTTTAAATTAATTTATTCCTTCATTTTATTATATAAATAATCATTAATTACCTCACAAATTCACCATTTACACCCATATTAGGTTTTAAATATTTTAACATATTTATGATAATTACATTTGTATTTTTAAAAGGCCAAAATTGCACATTTGCAATAATAGCCTATATGTACTTATAATTATTGCAAAAATAATCTTTTTATACTTTTGTAATGTTAGATAACTGTTTTATTTGTTTTTAAGCACAAATAATATTTTCATTTATTTATTATTATTTTGACAAATTATTTATTAATTAAATTTGAATATTTAAATAATAGCCCATTTTGGAGCCTATTTTCGAACCAACACCTAAGCCCAAAACCTACTAGCCCACTCCCTATACCCATTTCTGTACCCGACCCAATCTCCCTTAAATCCTGGCTGTTGATCTTTTAAGATCGACGGCCCTCATTTATTCCCCCATTTTAAATTAAACACCCCAACCCTAATCCCCTCATTCCCTAAACCCCGCCGTCACTAAATTCTCTCTCTTCTTCTTCTCTTACGTGGAAACCCTAGAACCGTTACCTGTTATCCCCTCCGATTCCAACCCAAAATGGAATCAATCAATAATTACCTTACCTTGTTGACCCCCTCTCACTCCTGGTTATTCGTTTATGGTGTTACATAATTGCTTGCCAAACACGGCAAGCAGATCTCTTTAATTTTGAACCAAATCTAGTTCAAATCTTTGACCTCTTTCTATATGTGTTCTCGGCTCTATATGGTATGAATCTCTGAGATTTTTCGTGATTTTCTACTTACCTTAAAACTAGGGTTCAGATCTTTCTAGATCTAATTTGGTTCTCGATTCTTTAATTATTTTTTCCATAATGTTTCTGTCTATATGTCTCTGTGCATCTTATTATAACTCTCTTCATTAATCTCTGACCGATTTTTACTTACCCTAAATTAGGGATTTTTGACTCTTATAAATCAAACCAAATCCGTTTGATTCTTTAATTATTGTGTTAAAATCTCTATTTACATGTCTATATGCATCTCTTTGCTTGTTATTCCTGCCGATTTTGTATATTTTACCTAAATGAAAGTTTCAAACTTTTCTTTTTTTATTAATTGTGAAGTGCTTTCCTTTCTAGTATTTTGACTAATTATTGTCATATTTATGTGTTGAATTTCATTACTATTTAAACCCTTCCCCCATTCCCCTTTAAACAGACGAAGAGTCAAAATTTTTGACCACCCTAAACAAACTATACAATGTTATTCTTTAGCAATACTATTGTTCTATGTTCTAGACTCCTGGCCGGCTAGAAGCCATGGCCTAAAATCCTCAATTGTTTTCTTCTGTTTAGTGACAATTGCTACATTGTTAGATTCTTTTTCT
Source organism: Nicotiana glauca (assembly GCA_026770625.1). Taxonomy (NCBI): domain Eukaryota; kingdom Viridiplantae; phylum Streptophyta; class Magnoliopsida; order Solanales; family Solanaceae; genus Nicotiana; species Nicotiana glauca. The sequence goes on along the minus strand of MU696781.1, from coordinate 133,657 downwards.
GTTTTGTCTTGACTGGTGAGTTATTGAATCTACTACTTTATTATCCATTCAATATGTTACGGTTATTAGACTAGTTATTATCATTATTTAAGACATGTTAAATTCAGTTGAATCAATTAGTTAAACCTACTTTAGCATTAAACGTGCTTGTACACCTTTCTTAAGAACTGGTTAATCATGTGTTCCTTAGCAGATTCATTAGCTTGTTGTTGAACCCGTTTTATGTGATTTGTATGTCATGTAACGATCCGATCGATTGTTTTGAGTGTTAGTGCTCTCTTCAGCAGTCGGAGGCCATGAACAACTTCATTTAAGGTATTATGACTTATATGCGTGGTCGGAATCGAAATTCGGGAAGTCCAGAGTTGATTTGGGAAGAGAATTCTTATTTCGGAAGCTTAAAGTTGAAAGAATGAACTAGGATTTGAATTTTTAGTAAACAACCTCAGAATCGGGATTCGAAGGTTTTAGCAGGTTCGTATAATGATTTTCGACTTGTGCGTATGCCCGGATGGGGTTTTGGATAACCCGTGAGCATTTTGGCGCATAATGTGGAAATTAGCAGTTTGGAAGAAATTTCTTAAGTTTGGCTTGAAGTGCATTTCAGTGTTATCAATGCTCGTTTGGAATTCCAAGACTGGGAGTAGCTCCGTATGGTGATTTTGGAGTTGGGAGCGTGATTCGAAGTGAATTCGGAGGTCCGTAGGTTATTTTGAAGCCATTTGGCTAAAGATAGAAATTTGAAGGTTTTTGAGAAGTTTGACCGGAAGTAGACTTTTTGATATCTGATTCCGGAAGTTGGAATAGGTCCTTAATGTCAAATATGACTTGCGTGCAAAATTTGAGGTCAATCGGACATGATTTGACAAGTTTAAACATTGGAAACAGAAGTTGGAAAGATCAAAGTTCATAAAGCTTGAATCGAGGTGTAATTCATGGTTTTGGCATTGTTTGTTATGATTTGAGGCCTCGAGCAAGTCCGTAATGTGTTTTGGGACTTGTTGGTAGTTTTGGTTGGGGTACCGAGGGCCTCAGGTGGATTCCGGGTGGCTAACGGATCAAAAAATGGAATTTGGGAAGGCTTGAGGTTGCTGCTTCTGTCATAACCGCATCTGTGGTTCTTGGACCGCAGAAGTGGGACCACAGATGCGGCCAAAATCTCGCAGAAGCGGAAGGGGGCCAGGCCCAAGGAAAGCGCAGAAATGGCCCAAGGACCGCAAAAGTGGTTTCGCTTAAACGGCCCTAGACCGCAGAAGTGGTCAGCTTCCTCTTGCCCAAAGCCGCAGAAGCGGCCAAAAATCGCAGAAGCGACATCCGCAGAAATAGAAAATGCACCGCAAAAATGGAAGTACCTGGAGGCAGCAAGGTTGTTTTAAATCATGATTTGGGTTCATTTCTCTAATTTTTCATCGCTTGGGGCGATTTTGGGAAGCTTCAAGAGGGTTTTTTCGTCATCAATAATAAGGTAAGTTATCCCCACCTATTTTGAGTTAAACACATCAATTTAGGAAGGATTTGGGCATGAAAATTTGTATAAAAATTGAGGTTTTGGTAGAAAACCTAGAAAAATTATATTATTGGAGTTTAGCCACGATTTTGGGTATGGAATTTAGAGAATTTACCGCAGCTAGGGTAGTCCTTTCCAGTGTACTGTATTTACTTTCTGTCCACTGTATTCCGGACGGATGTTATATTTTATTTCTCTTATCAGTAGCTGCTCATGTACTTGTGACACCGGGTTTCTGGGATTGTTTTCAACGGATTTATACTAATTGTTATTATTTAAATTTGAATTCAAGTAGTGAACTTTTATTTACGAAAATGAAA
>MU696781.1:76024-131156 GCA_026770625.1 Nicotiana glauca | reverse complement strand
ATGACCCTTAGTGGATTTTGGGTCGTGACAACATGGTATCAGAGCACTAGGTTCCCGTCGATCTCACGAGTCATGAGCAAGTCTAGTAGAGTCTCGCGGATCGGTACGGAGATGTCTGTACTTATCCTCGGGAGGCTACAGGGATGTTAGGAGCACTTCCCTTCTTGATTTCGTTATCGTGCGTTTCGATTCCTTTGAGGCTTATGCCTTTAATTTCTTCCTACTAAATCTTACGCGAACGCTTGTTATAAATCGAAAGTTGAAGAATTGAAATGGCACTATAGATGTGGTGCGGGATGATTCTCCCGGTATAGTTGATGTGACTATTATGGTCGCCTTGTGGAAGGATATTCTATTATTTCGGCTCAGTAACAGAACTTCTAAGAGCCTTGAGGCTAGGCACAGGTTGCCATGGCACTTATGAGTGATTATTCCGTAGTGTTGTTGTAATGGTAGGGTGTTTCCCATGTGTTGGGCCAATGAATGAATTGAAGGGAGGTTTACTCAGTATGTAATTAAGGGATTCAGTATTTCACTTCCAGCAGGGGAAAGTCAAACGAACTGAGGGTGGCCAGAAGTAGACTGGTGGAAGTAATGAAACGTGGTAATTGCAAGCGTGGTGGAGTTTTCCTCTACATTGAGGTGTTGTTGTCCTAATCGGATGTACTAAGTTTGTCAATGTTATAATCTGCTACAATTCGCCTTTATGGTTGGATATTGTGAAATAGTATTGGAGTTATGACTGTCAAATATCGCATGGTGCATTAGTTTAGGATTGAATCAGTATTTCAAATGGTGACGGTTCGAGAAAGACGATCTTCGAAAAAGTTTAAAGTCAGTAACAAATTGTGGATTCAAGTTCTAAGAAGATAGATTTCATTTAAGGCAATAATTGACCAGCAAAGTATGAGGAAGGTCATGTGGGAAGTGTCAGGTGGTGCTTAAAACTTCTAGAAGGCCAAGTATGAGGAGCAAGGTCGAGTGGTTAATTAAAGAGATGAGTTCCGCCAAAGTGGGAGAGTGGCGGGTGTTGCATATGGGCTTGGTAGTAGGATGACTACGCGCCTTAAAGAGAGTTTGGATCGAATTGGGGATTTTAATGATTGGTAATTGAAGCCTGTGGCTATGATATGAAGTATGGGCTATTATGCGGCAGAAGATTGATATGGCGGAAAGTAGCTGCTTGAAATGGAGGAGGGTGCAGCATAACCCTGAATTTGGAAGGATGTTGTCGTACATTTAATTGATGTCCGCAAGGGGCGAATGGGCTTGTGCAACTGGAAGGTGAGCTCGACCTCAGATGGTCTATTGGTGTCATAGGGAATGTACCCCGTGCAGCGGCGTGGGAAGATATCGGGAGGTGATTCCCCTAGGTGGGTTATTCCCCGTGAGTTCGCATGGTTGGCGAAGCTTCTGCAAAGAATTATATTGGTTGTTCTACAAAGAGATCGGTCGTGCGAATGTGGTTAGTGATTCAGAATATGAAAGATGGGGATTTACAGGAAGATTCCGAGAAATTTTGATAACTTATGATGGGAGGTTATGTCAATAAGAGGTAAAAAGGTCGGGCGAACTCAAGAATGGTGAAACGATGGCTTCAAGCTAAGTGGGAGAGTCCCACCGCTTATGATTGGGCTGTATGATTAACTACTTGCATGATTTCTGGTTATTAGCATATTGATGGATTAATCCAGCTATGAGAAAAGACCATAGGTAGTAAATTGAGCGAAGTAATTATTAAGGATGTGCTATGGTTAGCCTTCTTGGCTCATGTTCGGACTTGGAAAAAGGTTCAGTATTTATGCCTGGTATAGATACAGGTTTCAGAGGAAGTGATTTCGCCGGGTGCTTCGCCGAGTGAGTATTCATGTGTTATAAGAATTACGGAGTGAATCATATTTGGGACCAAGTCAGAGTGAGTGGATCTCGATAATGGTTCTAGTGATTTCAGAAGTTAAAGTGTGGTACTCAATAATTTCAAGCCTATAAGTACAACTAAAAATCAAGCTTTGTAGCAGCTTATGAGAAGGTGCCCAGAATGTTCTATGATGTGTTACCTTGTGGTGTAGCATTTGAGAAATGTGAAATAATTCGTGAGATTTGAGACAGTATGGTCTCACAATTCAAGGTCACTCGGGGTGAATATATAGGGAGTATGCCATGCGTTGAAGAGAATTACTATTATTTCCAAAGCAATCAAGGATAAATTGGAGGGAAAGGGATTGATTAGCCATAGTTGAATTTTGCAGGTTAGGGCCAGTGATCAGTTCGGTCCACGAGATCAAGTTATGTGTATGATTTGTGGGGGTATATGTGAGGCCTGTCGGCCGCCGTGATTGATGATTTATCAGAGTCATTCCTCTGTTATGTCTTGTTAAGTGAAAGCGGATTCCAGAAGGGCAATGGTGGCTTGGACCACTACTTGCAGATTTGCATATTCCACGGTTATGGGAAATGACCGGTGTATCGCTATGATTCTCCTGAAGTGAGTTAAGTTCAAGGTTCTTATATGATGAAATGTGAAAATATTAATGAATTCGGAGTTATGATGAAAATTGTATTCTATCGTATATTGGCACGTTGGGTGCAGTGAGTAGCATGGAATACGAAGTGAGGATCAAGGTTGTTGTTTAGTGTTGACAAGGATGTCACGGGCTCGGATGAGCAAGGAAAGGGTTGAATGATTAGAGTAAATTGGTATTGTCCTCAATGTCACCTGAGATCGATGTGTTGAGGAAGAGGTTTTGCATCCTGGTTAATGATTCTGGATCGCTTTTCAGCGTTAGTGCGTCCGATAGTTTAGATGTGCGGACCCGTTATTTATTTTGGAAGATTGTGGGAGCGTGTCCCATGGGAAGATTGTATAAGTGTGACATGTAGTCATTTGATTGGCTAAATATTTAAGCCAAGTATGAGGATTATGGTAATATCATTAATTTTAGAATTTATGCCTAGGGGGCACTTGGTATATTGGGTTATGAACTGAGGAGGTTGCTCCGGTTATGATGGTTATTATTACATGATATGAGGCAAAAAGGGGTTACTATGGACCTTTGAAAGGTCATTAGCCAAATTGGTGCAATCAGAAATCGGCTTGAGATCGGTGGATTAATTTATTTGTGAACATGGCTTTATATTAGGCCAATTATGTTCGTTTCAGAGAGCGTTCCCTATGGAGGAACAGTCGGGGTGTTATTTTTTCATCAGCTATTCCAGGTAATGATGTATTGCGCCGTATGAGTTGTGAGACGGCTTAGTAAATTTTTATGTGTTGAGGTTCTGCGTTGCGATGATATTATGTGAGCAGGATGGCTCTTGAGATTTAGATCTTGTATCGCACCTCAGTTGTTCTTGAGTTTTGTAGCCTATAGCGCTATGTGTTTTCTCAGGGGTGGAATTATGCACTTAGCGTGCTTACAATCGAAATTCGATATTTTTATTGTAATGAGCAGATTTTGCTCGAAGTGCAATCTCCTTATGTGATATCTATGTCTGGATCGGGTGGCACGCCGCTATGGGTATGTTATTTGGATCGGGTTGCGCGCCGCAACAGTATGCTATCGAGTCTAGTTTTCTACATGCTATTTCTTTGTGTGTTTTGCTTCCTATCTTCTAAGGAAAGTCCGTATTAGTGCGGGGGTTAGGTAATTCCTCCCAGAGTTTGATTTTCGTTTGTGCTGTGTTCGGATTGGTGGACTATTGGCGGATTGTGGAGTCATATGAGACTTGTGATCGCATTCAGAGTGGCTTATTGCCTGAGTAGTTCGTACTGGGTGAGACGAGATTATGGGATTTAAGATCAGTGCAACCTGATTATATGAAGTATATTAAGGAGCAAAGGTCATTATTTGGTTCAGAATGTGGTAATGTTTCTTGTCAGAAGTATAGACTCAATGATTGGTTGACTCGGTAGTTGATTATGAATTTCGGCATCTCATCCATCGTGGCAGTATTGTAATAGTTAAAGTAAGACCTATGTAGGTCATGAGGTGCAATGGGAGCATCAGATTCGTGGAATTTCGATTAATTCAAACAGAAATGCTATTGTGGTCCTATGAGTAAAGTGATGCAAAGTGTGAATTTAGCAGAGTTATGCAGTCATGTTTGAGCACAGCGTATAGTGATTGATACAGTGATCGTATGTTGGAAACATGCCTGGCATAGAATTTCGGATGTTGGAATTGGGCTCTGAGGCTTAATTGCTTGAATAAAAGGGAGTATCTTCAGAACTTATCGAGCTAATGTGCTCAACTGAGTTGTGATAGCACGGGAAGGTGCATGAGGTGCTAAACAGTGATTTCAGACTACTCCATTGTAGTTCTCAGCACGTTCGAGGACGAATATATGTTTAAGTGGGAGAGAATGTAATGACCTGACAGGTCGTTTTGAGCCCTATTGCGTCGTTCAGTAGTCTGAGGCCATGAGCAGCTTCATTTAAGGTATCGTGACTCGTTCTTATGGTCGGAATTTAAATTTAGGAAGATCGGAGTTAAATTTAAATAAAAATTCTCATTTGAGAAGCTTAAAGTTGAAATAATGAACTATGTTTGGAATTTTGAGTAAACAACCTCAGAATCAGGATTTGAAGGTTCCAGCAGGTTTGTATGATGATTTCGGACTTGGGAATATGCCCATATTGGGTTTTGGATAACCCGGGAGTGTTTTGGCGCCTATTGTGGAAGTTAGCATTTTAGAAGGAATTTCTTAAGTTTGGCTTGGAGTGGATTTTAGTGTTATCGATGTCCGTTTGGGATTCCGAGTATGGGAATAGCTCTGTATGTTGATTCTGGAGTTGGGAGTGCGATCAGAAGTGAATTCGGAGGTCCGTAGGTCCTTTTGGAGCAATTTGGCTAAAGTTAGAATTTGAAGGTTTTTGAGAAGTTTGACCGGATGTTGAATTTTTGATATCGGGGTCGAAATCCAATTCCAAAAGTTGGAGTAGGTCCGTAATGTCAAATATGACTTGTGTACAAAATTTGAGGTCAATCGGACATGATTTGATAGGCTTAAGCATCGAAAGTAGAAGTTGGAAAGTTCGAAGTTCATAAAGCTTGAATTAGGGTGTAATTCATGATTTTTAGCGTCGTTTGATTTGATTTGAAGCCTCGAGCAAGTCCGTAATGTCTTTTGGGACTGGTTGGTATGATTGGTTGGGGTCCTGGGGGCCTCGGGTTGATTTTTGGGTGGCTAACGGATCGAATCCGGAGTTTGAAGAAGTGTTGAAGCAGCTGGTATCTGGTATTTCCGCTTCTGCGGAAATGGGACCGCAGAAGCGGCCCCACAGAAACGAAGAAGAAGCCGCAGAAACAGACGAGGGTGAGGGCAGCCAGGACTGCAGAAGCGGACCTTGATCCGCTGATGCGGAACCGCAGAAGCGGTTGGTTGACCGCAGAAGCGGAAGGCATGGAGTGGATGGGAGCCGCAGAAGCGGCAAGCGGTCTGCAGAAGCGGGACCGCGGAAGCGGACAGGGTTCCATTGAAGCGAAAATGCTGGGCAGTAGGCTTTTTTTAAAATCGTGATTGGGGGTTAATTTCTCTTATTTTTCATGACTTTGGCGATTTTTGGGAGGATTCAAGAGAGGTTCTTCATCAACAATGTTAAGGCAAGTTATTGCTACCTATTATGAGTTAAATACATCAATTATGTATGGATTTTAGTATGAAAATGGGTAGAAAATTGAGGGTTAGAGGAAGACCTAGAAATATTGCGTTCTTGGAATTTAGCCACGATTTTGAGTATGAAATTAAGAGAAAATTGTATACTTGAGTTCCTAAGGTCATGGGTAACCTTTATCTTTTAGAAATTTCGGAATCCAGGCACGTGAGCCCGAGGGCATTTTTGTCAACTTTTCGATCAGGGTTGGGAATTGTTATAAATTGGGTTGTAAAGTATAATTGAGCATATATTAATGGATTTATATGATCGTTGGCTAGTTTTGGAGCATTGTGCGTTGGTGCAAGTCTTCGGAAGAATGTAGAATGCCAGTTGTGGATCTTCGGAGCGAGGTGGGTCTCTTTTCTAATCTTGTGAGGGGGAATTTACCCCATAGGTGAAGTGATTGATTATGTGCTCCTATTTTTGGGGGCTACGTATGCACGAGGTGATGAGAGTCCGTGCATAGCTACTATTATGCTATTGTCCGGGTAGTTAGGACCCATCAGTATGTTATACTTGAATTACTTATGAACCCGTCGATGACTTGGATTGCTTAAATCACCTTTGATTAGTAAACGAATTTAAAAATAAATTAAACATCATTTCCTGAATCGTTAAACAGAGAATTGATTTTATTTGGATAATTATTCCCCGATAAAATTCTAATTGGCTATCTGAGCATGTATCTTATGTGTACCTGCGTCGCATGGATGATTCGTGAGCGGGGTAATAGATCACATTAAATTAATAAATGGATTTCTAAAAAAGACTCAAGCTTCGTTTTCTCAAATTATTAAAGAGAATTGGCCTTTCTTGGATGATTGCTCTATGTTGACTTCTTGATTGATTATCTGTCTGTGTGTATTTATTTTGGAACGGGCGAATGCCTCGGCAGATTAATAGATGCATCTATAGGCGCGTCGTCGACCCTCGGCAAGTGCACATTTATTTCTGTTGGATTGGGCCGTCGCCTTGGTATGATTTGTGCATGCTTGCATTGCTTCCTGGACTTAATTAAGTTGTTACACGCCTCACTATGGCTCGAGATCATTTTGTTAATAATGAAAAGAAATCGTGGAAATTTCCTATGAAAGAATTATGTGCTTACTTGTTTCCTCTATCAGGATTAACATCATGTCGAAAGATATAAATCCATTGTTTAGTATGTATATTAATGATAATGCCATGACCCAACCTCGGGAGGCGCGACCAGCGCTCAATCAAGTGAACCCGACTGAGCAAGCCTTAAAAACACTTTCTGCCCCAAATCAATATGAATACGGAATCCATGCCTTTGATTAATTTAGACGAGAATACATGGTGCATACTACATCGTTGGTTCAATTCATATCACAAAGATTTACAGTATATAAGCTAGCTTCAAGGATTCTATTAGAGTTACAGTACATGGAGATCACAAGTCTAGGATTACAACATATATATAGGGGACTCCCCGAACACCCGTACATAACCCACACTAGTGTCTTTGGAACCTCTAAGGATACAACAGATAAGCATAACTATGCCGGCAACAAGGCCCCGACTATACCTTAAAAGTGGAAAGCTATAATAACAAAAGATACACCATATAGCCCCATGAAATAAAAAGGGGCTCACCGAGACTTCGAGTAGAAAAAAGCTCTGCTACACACGATCGGTACTGTCCGCTATGGAGCCACCTACAATCATAACACGAATATAGCGCCCCCGAAAAAAGGGACGTCAGTATATTTGAATTGTACTGGTATGTATAACTAAACACAATTTTACTAGAAAGAACTATCAAAGAGATACAAGCAAATAATATGGGCAAATCAAAGAAGCAATTCACATAATCTTTCATACAATTTCCACAACCTAGATTAGGGCATTTCTGTCACGTGTTCACCACTGTTCTCAATACCACCACCATCTGGAGAGGAATCCGGTCACGACCCGACCGGCTAGTCACCTCATTGGAGGCATTACTCTCAATCAATATTTTATTTCCCTTATCCAGAATTCAATATCAGCACGTTACCACCATGTGTGCGGCATGGTGTCCGATCACGACACGATCGGCTAGGTCACCTCATTAGAGGCATTACTCCATTCTCATTAGTCAACACTTCAAGTCTTTATCCCACACATATCATAACAATTCCTGGGCCACTCATGGCCACCATCATCACATCGTTTTCCCTTTTCAATATTCATTTTACAAGTTGTGATCATAGACACATATATCAAGGATAATTCAAGTTGCAATCACAGGTAAGTGAGCACATAGCTAGCATGAATAATTTTTTGTTTCAATGTTGGCTTATAGCCCAAGTATTTCAACACATAACTGTACTTTTCATCATTATCTAATTGTCAAGATTGGTACATTATTCACATTGAGGCACATCCTTCACGAATATGTATAGATATATGCAAATCAATTAATGCGTAATAACAATCAATACACTAGCCAATTCAACTCTTACCATACTTTCGTAAATGACGACGGAGCTTATTTTCTTATAAAAAGGGGGTTTTATCCATACATACCTCAATAAAGCTTTTCCTTACTCTTTTACAATTTCTGGAACTCTCAGCACTTCGATCTATTGAGTAAGAATTACAAATTAAGTCGAGAATTAGTGATGAGATTGAGACTCTAGCTTGGTTCAAGCACATTGACAAACCCTAGAGGTGCAATTTATATCATTTTGTACACCTCTTTAATTCACCACCTCCCACTACTCTAAGGTTTGATATGCATGCAAGGAATCCATTGTTATACTCATGAATAACCTCACTAGTGACCCCCTTATATCTGAGAATAAAACAAATAAGAGTTGGGGTGATGAAGTCTTACCTCTTGAGATGAAGGTCTAGTGGTCTTCACTTGATTTTCTTCAAGGATTTAGCCATATCTTATGGAGTAATTTGATGGGGAGACTTTCCCTCTCTAAAAACCCTCTCTCTCCCTCTAGAAATGCTCAGAAGAATGCTTAAAATGAGCTATAACACCGGATATATCGATATGGAAGTCGGGTTAAAAATTAGAAAAATGGAGCCCCGAGTCAAATATGCGATTGCATTTGCGATCGCAGAGTAAACATGTGGTCCGCATAATGGACCGCAAAATGCTCCCCAAAAACTAAACATTCTGACTCAGTCTGCGGTAAGAATGCGGTCCGCATTCACGTTCTGCGGTCGCAAAGTGCACCGCAGAATGGATACTCACAAAATTCAAAGGAGAATATGCGACGACTATGCGGTCCGCATTTTGATTATGCGACCGCATAGATGACTTCAATTTTAATCAAATTCTTACTCACTATGCGGTAGATATGTGGTCCGCATACCTGATTTGCGGCCGCATTCTGGACCGCATTTCTTGCATTTTTCTGGAAACTTATTCTTAACTTTTATTGAATTGTTAACACATGCTCCTAACTTGGCACCACGTGATTCGGGTTTTCAAGTAGGGATTTCACGGGGGCTTACAGATAAATAATCATTGGACTATTAGAGAGTGTCAGAGTTGACCATCTCATCTCTACCCCTTCGGGATTAGGCGGGACACTCATTGAGTACACGTTGATTACGTACTTATACTACACTTCTGTGCATTTTTGTTGTACAAGTATATATACCTCTAGCAGCCTATTGGGAGTAGCAGCATGGATGACGCTGGGATTAGGTGAGCTGCATCATTCGAGGCAATCGCAGCTACGGTAGTCCCTTCCAGTGTACTGTATTTACCTTCCGTCCACTGTATTCCAGACGGATGTTGTATTTTATTTCTCTTATCAGTAGTTGCTCATGTACTTGTGACACTGGGTTTCTGGGATGATTTTCAACGGATTTGTACTAATTGTTATTACTTAAATTTGAATTCAAGTAGTGAACTTTTATTTATGAAAATGGAAGAAAAAACCTTAGATTTTCAAAAGTATTAGAAGAGGAATTAATTGATAAGTTAGTTGATTGGCCTGAAAAAGGTGTCCGGCGCCGCCACGACCCTTAGTGGATTTTGGGTCATGACATTTCATTCCAAAATAACAAGCATGTTATAATAAACACTCTCTTTCTCTTTTTTCTTTTTCTCTTTTTTTAGTAATCCGCTACGCAAGCGCCTAGGGCTAGATTTTATATATAAAAAACCGAAAAAGAGAATTACATTGTTAGGTGGTCGTACACAATGAAAGAAATAAACTTTGATAATTACATGATTCCTATTATCAATATTGATTGCAAGACTCAACATTGATATCACATTATGTGATCTAGTAGAATAAAACAAATAATATTCAAAACTTAGCCAAGAAATGTCATTCACATTGAGAGTGATCTGAAATGTTGTTCTGCTATGTTTTTGGTCGTAGTACCAGTGTATCAATTTTGTAGTGGTATGATCTGATCCTTTCCACTATGCATTCATTATTTTGATGTTGCACCGGCTATGAACCATTCTCACGTTAAACATCCAGTTCATCAAGGCCCAATTCCTTTGTTCATTCCATTGTATGCATTTTTAACCACATTTCTCAAGTGTTGTCCATCTTTTCCGATTGCACAAATAGCCCAGGTCTTTGTTGTTGCATCTTGGTCCATGTCCTTGCATTTTTGAAGCTATAACTTATGCCATTGTATCTCCTATGTCACAGCATTCATGCCCATACATGTGTCCCATTTTAGCCACTGCCCAAGGGTTGCAAATAATATGCATTTTCCATTCATGCTCCAATGATAGGGTTATCGAAGCCCAAACCAGCGTTACATAGTGCTTGTATGCATGGGCCCATTCCATCCCAATGCTTCCCAGCTCCTTTAAGGTCTCACATGCTGTACCTTTTTCCCATTCCTTCTTTAACCATGGCACCTCCACATCACATTGTATCATTGAGATTTGCATTTGCATCCATGCTTTGATTAAAATATACAAAGGTTGTGTGCTACACCTTTGCAGTCGTGACAATTGGTCATAATGCTTCCAATTTGCCCTTGTCTCAAAAGAATTCTTGAAGTTTGCAGATTCACTTTTTCTGTGCCATTGTAGCCACGCGTGAACAGGATTTGTTGCAATTTGATTCCCCCATGTGCTACTCCAAGTTGTCCAAGTAATATACATTACTGTAAAAGTAATAAACATTACTTTAGGCATGTGTTTTTCCTCGAAAATCTCCAGCATGCCTGTGCAAACTTTGGTATCTGTAGCATCGACTGTCCAGCCCCTCATTACAATATTCTTCAGATTAGTTTCATCGAGTATTCTTCTTCGAAAACCTCCTATCGATACAATGCTTTGATCTTTCAGCTCCAACTGATGCTTACTTATGCATACCATGCCTTCTCTTTCATGGGAATGAGTATGAAATACTAATACCACCCATTGAAAGTGAATATGTGGCATGTTACAAGTACCAGCTCTTTTCCTGCAAAAAAGAAATATTGAGTTAGTTAAAATCTGCATCACCATGCTCTCTTCCATCCAGATTTGAGCATAGATATTGATCATGATAGCTCCTGAGTCACCAGTAGCCCTCTCTTTTCCACCTAGTTCCTTGCAACTTTGACTCTCAAGTATGGACATTGCAGCTTATCTTTGTTAACTATCCTCTTGCCTTTAGAATCTAACTCCAAGAAACCGTGACATTCAATATCCTCCACATCTAAAACATAATTTGCTAAGTGATCAGCCAAAGAGTTTCCTTCTCTGAAGATATGAGAAACAGTGATGTTGGACTCTCATTTGGCTCTCAGAATCTCATCAACCTGATCGACTATACACCAAGGAGGTTTCCAAGATCCTTCAATTATGTTTTTCAAAAGCATTGAATCAGTCTGCATCCATATGTGAGTATATTCATAGATTTACACATCCTTAAAGCTTCCACTATTGCCATTGCCTCAGCTTCATTATTTGTACCCTCATTGATCTTCCTTCCTTGTGCATATATCAGGTCTCCTACATCATCCCTTATGCAGTAGCCTATAGCACTTCTTCCTGGATTTCCTCTACATGCTCCATTAGCATTGACCTTGATCCAACCAACAGTTGGGAGCTCCCAAATAACTTTTTAGTATTTCAGCCTTGGTGTATGTTGCTCTATCATGTATAGAAGACTTGACCACCTGTGGGGCACCTATAGACCTGCTTTCCTTAGCTGCACCAAAGATTGTAATGTTGTTGACACTTGATAGATCACTCTGCTTACTGATACTACATTTTCATATTTCAGGCTATTTCTTCTCTTCCACAATTCCCACATCATACAAGCTGGTAAGGCCTGCAATATTGGTTTAATTCTAGGTACTACTGGAGCAGTCCAATAGGTAGTAATTTCCTGATGAAAATATATGCCTTCCATTCTTATTCTTGCTCTCCCTAGGAAGAATTTCCATACTATTGTAGCTGCCCTAGATGTGTAAAACAGATGCACCATAGTTTCCTCCTTAGGATCTTCACAGCACTAGCATTTTGATGGCATGAAATATCCTAGCCTCCTCAAAAAATCATCCAGTGGTAGTTTGCCTCTCTACACCTTCCACATGAAGAAATCTATCTTGAAAGGGAGTCCTTTCACCCACATCATCTTGTAAGCCTGCCTTGGATCCTCCCTCTTTCTCAAATATTCCCATGCTGATTTGACACTGAAGTTGCCCTTTGTTTCAAGCATCCAATGTGGAACATCAATGAAATTTTGTAGAACTGGAGGTGAGATTTTCTCCACAATGTGCATTGAGAATTCAACTGGAAGAACCTCCCTAATTTTATCAACCTTCCAAGCCCCATTTTCAACAACATCACATACATTATGAGTATTTTCATCAACTCCAAAATCTGGTGGGACTAAAAAATATACAGCACCCAGCCCAGTCCAATTATCAAACCAGAACAAAGCTGAACCCATTCATAACTTCCATACAATTTGGTGCTCTATAATATCCCTGCATTCCAACATTTTTCTCCACACATGAGACCCCTTCCTCCAAGGCACAACTACTGCATTTAGCTTCTTGCAGTATTTCTGACTGACAAAAGAGCTCCACAGACTAGGCTTAGTCCTAAAGTTCCACCATAGCTTGTAGAAAAGTGCCTTTGAAACATCATGTAATGATCTGAATGCAATCCCCCCTTCTTCACATGGCAAACATAAATTATTCCATGATGAACAATGCCTATTATTCCCTCCCACAGAACTACTCCAAAGGAAATTTGCAAAAATCTTATGCAACTTCTTAATAACATTACTATGGGAGTTTACAGCAGATAGAAGATGGATTGGCATACTTTTAAGTACATGAGTAATTAACACAACTCTTCCACCAGTCGACAGTAACTTACCTTTCCAGTCTTGTGATTTGTCCAGTACCTTACTAATCAGCCCCTGGTAGTAATCCATTTTCCTTTGTGTATAGAATATAGGGCAGCCTAGGTAAGTGAAAGGGAAATCCTACCTTCCAATGCTAGTGAACCTCTCCACCTTGTTCACTACCTCCAACTTAGTAAGATGATGCATATATAATACTGATTTTTCTTTATTAACCAACTGCCCTGATGCAATCTCATATGCGTGCAGCACTTCCATTACCAATCTCAATAAAGGTTTCATCAGATAATGAAAAGATGATTGTGTCATTTGCATAGTCTAGGTGATTTATTTTTGGACTCCACTTAGGCAATTCAAAACCATAGAAATACAGATTTTGATGCAAAGAATTTAATCCCCTAGATAGTGCCTCAGCTGCTAGAATAAACAAAGTAGGAGACAGTGGATCACCTTGCTTAACACCCCTAGATGATTTAAAGAAACCATGAGGTTGGCCATCTACCAGCACTGAGTACCAGTTATTACCAACAATATCATATACCATGCCAATGAACCTTTCTAAGAAACCTAGTTTCCTTAGCATCTTAGTCAAAAACAACCATGACAGCCTATCGTAGGCTTTTGTCATATCTAACTTGATGACCACATTAGGACCAGCCTTTATCCTCATTCTTATATCTATGATGATCTCCTAAGTGAGCAATACATTTTCAACTATACTTCTCCCCTTCACAAAACCAGCTTGCTCTTCTGAGATTAGATTTGGTAACAACCCCGCCAATCTCTCATGAATCACCCTCGAGAAGTTCTTATTGATGAAGTTACTAAGGATTATAGGCCTTATATCAGAAAAGGTGTTGATCTCCTTCTTTTTGGGCAGCAGGACTAAGTTTGTGTGTGTCACACATTTAGGCAACTGATGTCCACAGAAAAACTCCAACACCATGGCATAAATGTCTTCTTCAATTATCTCCCAGCATATGTGATAAAATGCACCTGTAAAACCATCAGGTCCTCCTGCACAATCACCATTCAACCCAAATACTGCCCTTTTCACCTCATCTCTTGTTGGCATACAGACTAGTTTTTCATTTTGCTCTCTATTAACCAAGGTAGGCACATGATCTATAATACCAAATTCTGTAGGAATGACACATTCACATAATTGATCCTTATAGAAATTGATTGCTTCTTCTGCAAGTTGTTCATCTTCCTCAATCCAGTTTCCTGCACTGTTTTTATTTCTGCTTAGCTTCAACCTTTTCCTTCTGCTATTGACTTGGGCATGAAAGAATTTTTTGTTTCTATCACCATCTTTGAACCATTCCATACCAGATTTCTGTTTCCAAAACTCCTCCTTAATTGCTAGATACTTAATCATCTCTGCCTGTACTTTCTGGAGTCTAGCTCTATTCATCATTGTAGGGAATTTCTGCTTCTCATGCACTAACACAACTTCCTTCAAACTTGCTATTTTTTGAAATATGTCACCATATGTTGTCCTACTCCATAGAGACAAAACTTCCTTCAATTTCTTTAACTTGTAATTGAACAGAATAAATGAACTGCACTAAAATCTGCATTCCAGTTTTCCTTGACCACATCTTTAAAAGTTGCATGCCTTGTCTAAAAATTCAGGAATCTGAAAGATTTCGTCACAGGAGCTGCTTCCGGATCACATTTTAATTGCATAGGACAGTGGTTTGAACCTATTTTCGATAGGTGTGTGACCTCTATGCCAGGGAATTATTGCTGAAATTCTATGTTTCCAAAACATCTGTCAAGCCTTTTAAAAATACTATCCTCCTCTGCTCTACTATTCCACCAAGTGTATATGCTTCCTTTGAACCCCAAATTCGATAGATTGCATGTATTCATACAATGCCTAAAATCATCCACCTCATTTATGTGCACAGGTAATCCTCCAAACTTTTCCTCCTCATCCCAAATTACATTAAAATCCTTACCTACTAGCCACGGGACAGTCATATCCCCTGGACATACTATATAGGGAATCCCACAATTCAATCATCTCAATTGCATCACGTTTGGAATACACCAAAGTGAGTTTCAGTTCAACATGAGTTTCAGTATGAAAGAGCATCAAGGTAAGCATTTGCACCATATTGTATAGTATAGTTACATCAAATACCTCATCAATAAAAGCCTAGATCTTGTTTGATATATTCACCACTGCTTATGCCAAGCTAATTCTTCTTCTGTACCTTTCTATCTTAGTAGATTGCTGCATTGGCTCCAATATTCCTATAAATTCAAAATGATATTTCCTATGCATTATGATAAGCCTCTATAAAGTTTGCATTGTATTCACTAATCTAAAATTCCAAATAATAGCATCCATTAAAGATTTTGGCTTTTAGACAGTGTTCTCCTAGTTTGCACACCTCTTGTTGGGACAGTAGGTTGTTCCTTGTTGTTTCTTTTTTTTTCCTTTGGCTGCATATTTTGCCTGTTCAATATGTCTTGGAGACAAGTCACTTTGCTTAGCTATATTCATAAATTTCTAGACAGTAGACTCTTCATCCATATCTCTTCCTGCATGATCTTCCTGAACCTCAATTTCCTTATCACCTATATCAGCCACTACGTCAGTAGCCATAGGAGTAGGAGCTATAACCTGTGATTCCTGATTAGCCTTTGTCTGCAATTGTACATTCTGCAAAGGACCAATAATGTCTGCATTGTCCTGCTCATTGTTCATGAGCTTATTTCTTTCAGCTACATTCTCCTTTTTCCTTTCCGCTGCATTCTCCTTTTCATTGGCATTGTTAACATCTGTAACTTGCATTGTTCCTCCTGGATCAATCATATTTGCATCAACTTCCCTTGCTGCTGCTGCTCCATCATTTTTTGTTCTATTATTCTGTATTGTATTGATATTTTCCTGCTCCTTAGTAACATCTGCTACTCCAGAACTCAACCCATCATTGAAATTCTTGTTATTTTTACGGTATCATTTACACTTTAATCATAATCATTATTTGCATCACTTGCTGTCTCATCTTCACTTGCCATTTCATCTGCAATTTGACCCTCTCCTGGTTCTTCCTCAAGCTGGTTTTACCACAACTTGCTCCCTTTTCAATTAAAAGTTTCACTGCTTTTAAACATTTCAAAATCTGTGTCTTTCACCTGCTCATTGTCAATGCTTTTCTCCTCTTCTTGCCCTATCATTGCATGAATATTGTTTACCTTGACAGAATTTTTGACCATTGCCACATCTATCCTAGTGTCTTGAGATGATATTTCTTTGTAGGAAGTGTTAATTCCTACAACATTGGTAGCAAAAGCTTTCTGAACCCAAGTAGTAGTTGATATCACATTACCATCATTGATATTAGTTGTAGGACTCTCATTTGCAGTAAGATTAAAAGTTGGAGCTTTGGGGTTCAGCTTGTTAGCTTCAGATTTGATAATTGTCTCCTAATTGAACTAGTAGGAGTTACCTTTTGTACCAACTGTCTAGTATAACAATCAAATTCCATTTCCTCTGAATCATTCTCCGCAACTGCTGTAATTTGTCTTTCCTTGATGGCTCCAGCTGGGTTTGAACTAGCATATGGCACTACATTTGAAATCTTTTTCTCGCCATTCTTTGCTTTAGCATTCCCTAGAGATCTGGGCATATTAGCTGGTGCAGAAAGATGTAGAACTCCAATTTCCTTTGCGACAGGTAATGCATTTTGATCCGCTTGATTCTCCATCAAGGCCAGCTCCTTATTGACATTAACATCACTATCTTCCACCTCCAGGATAGCAAATTTATTGGTGTTCTGCATCTGCTCATTTTTCCTTTCAACTGGCACAGTTTCTTGTCAAGTTCTCCCATTAGGCTGACAAGAAAGTGATACACCTCCCTTTTGATTATCCACTGGGACAATTGCTTTTCCAAATTTGTTTATGTCTACTGCCTGCTTCTCCTTTCCTTGATTTCTTCTTTCCCTCACTTCTTTCCACTGTGATACATTATTGCCAACCACCTTACCACTTGATAATATCCTCTTTGGAGCGTTACTTTTTTCTTTTTCCTTATTTCCTTGAACCACAATATCAGTTGTATCCTGTATATCATCCTTCCTATTTGCCATGAGTTCTGGATGAATTCTCCAACACTCGAGCATATCATGACCTTGTAGCTTGCATTCTTTACAGTACTTAGGGAGATAGTCGTATTTAATATTAACCCACTCTGTCCTAACATCTCCAGATGACTCATTAAGTATGTCCATGCAAACCTTTTTAGGAAGCTCAGCAATTAGATCAACTAGGATTTTAAAGCGAGCACAACTAGGTCTTGTCTTGTTCACAATAGCTTGGTCAAGTTGCAAAGGTTTACCGACTGCTGAGGCTAGTGAAAATAAGCATTCTTTAACAAAATATGTAGGTAACAGATTCGGGAATGAAATCCAAGCCATCACCTATAGAGTTTCCTCTCCAACCTTAAACTTTGCATCATAAATTAAGGTTCTCAGCTGATATTCATCAGCATACTTATCCTTGACATAAAAACTCCTTTTGACGTAAAATCAACAAAATCTTGCCATAATGATAGACTTATCAATATGTGTCTATCCCTTAAGTATCCAATCATGCACTCACCTTTGATACCACATTGGATAGGGATAATTCGGCGTAATTTAGTGATCTCAGGCCAACCATATGAAAATTTTCAATGACATTCATACGTTCAACTTCATCTTCAGTGAAGCAAACAGTAGGCTAACTTAGAAGAGTTGTGGTCGTCTAAAAGCAATAGAGGCAACTGAAGCTGCTCGACCTTGCTTGACAATATTTGTCGTAGGTATGATTGTCGTTGCATAGTTCATGTTCTGTGGATCGTTTGGTATTTTTGCTGGTTGGGGATTGTTGTTAGAGGTTGTAGGAGTCTGGGTAGATGCAAGGGGAGGCTGACCAGCCGGAAAGCATGGCTGGCCATCGGCCAAATTGGCCATGGCAGCCAAGTCGCAAAATTTCTCTCTCTAGATTTCAATTTTAATATACAGAAACTTTAATGATTCTCACTCGATCTTATTGTTCCCATGCTGGCTAATATATAACAGAACAATTGTACACTATAGAGATGCAAAATTGTTCCAGTTTTTTTATGAAGAAATGAATGCTACAGTACTCGTGAATTTTGAAAATAAGATCTGGACAAAAAGGTTATAGATATGGATGTAAAATCAGTTGGGAAATGTCCACAATAGGAAGGATGTGCTTTTGACATTAAAATTGTGATGATACCTTACCGGAAGAAAGAGTTATGGCCGATGAATAGTGACGGAATTACTATTCATGATCTTCTTCCTAGAGTTTTTTTTTACTTACACGGTATCACACCTATCTCTTTTTTTGGTTTCTTTCCTTTCTCTTTTTTTTTCTTGTTTTTTCTTTCTTTCTTTTGTTTTTCCTTTTTTTTTAACTGTTCGATCGAACGTGATGTGAGTTTTCTACGTATCATGTGGGAACATGAATCAGATCTTGCGTAGTTTGGGAAGATCAGAAATAACGTAAATAAACTAACTATTTTTTTTTGAATTTTGAAATTATTTTTCTTTTAAATTTTCGAAAGAAAAACTTATAAAGAAAAAAGAGAATGTTTTTGGATTTTGGTTTTTTTTTTTTTTTTGCAAAGAAACTTCTAAAGAAGAAAGATTTTCTTTTTTGAATTTCGACTCATTTTTTTTCTTTTTTCTTTTCTGGAATTTCGAAGGAAAAAATTCTAAAGAAAAAAAATATTTTTGGATTTTTTGGACTTTTATGTTAAAATTATAAAAGAAAGACATCTGAAGAAAATATTTTTGAATCATGATTTTTCTTTTCTATTTCCGAAAGAAAAACTTCTAAAGAAAAATAAAAATAAAAATATTTTTGAATTTTTAGAAGAAATTAAAAGAATTTTTTTTGGATTTCTTTCAAAAATTAGGGTCTCAAAGAAAGAATTTTATAAAGAAGAAGTAAAGAAAAATATTTTTTGATTTTTAGAATTTTATTT
The DNA here is from genome assembly GCA_026770625.1 of Nicotiana glauca. Lineage (NCBI taxonomy): Eukaryota > Viridiplantae > Streptophyta > Magnoliopsida > Solanales > Solanaceae > Nicotiana > Nicotiana glauca. The sequence goes on along the minus strand of MU696781.1, from coordinate 112,177 downwards.
TGAATTTATGAAAGAAATGTTTCTAAAGAAAAAGAAAATATTTTGGAACATTGAATTTTCTTTTCAATTTTTAAAAGAAGAATGAAAATATTTTTGGATTTTGAGAATAAATTAAAAAAATATTTTTGTATTTTTTAAAAACTGGGGTGTCATGACCCCAAATATCGGTCATGATGGCGCCTATCACATTACTAGGCAAGCCGGACCTATTATCAAACCACAACTCATTTTCAATTTTATAATTCATTTACTTACACAGTTTAATTATGGATTCTCATAGTAAGTGTGTAAAATAGCAAGGTAGATATGCGGAAGTCAACAAAATATGAAAGACTACACAGCCTATACTGATCTGGTGTCACGAGTCTAGAGCCTCTAACACAATTCTGAACAACCTACTACATAGATAGTCTAAAAATGCGAAAATAATAAGATAGAAGGGAGAAATCAGGGCTACGGACGCCATGCAGCTACCTCGAAATCCCCGGCAATTGCTGGAAAACAGCTGAAAGCTCTCACTCGGCCGCTCAGACACCTGAATCTGCACACATGGTGCAAGGCGTAACGTGAGTATGCCAATTTAGTAAGTAACTAAAGTAAATAATGTGTTGAAAGTAGTGACGAGCAGTTCAAAACGTATAACTTTAAAAAAATCAGTTTTGTCATAATTCCATCATTTTTAGTTTAAAACTTTGAAATCGGTTACTTGACAATACATCCAATAGAGGCTTATTTATAAGAAGAGTGAAAATAGTAGAAACATCATAACAGGGCCCTTCGGCAATTAAATCACTCAGAATATGGCCCCTCGGGCAGCCTCTCAGTCACTCGTTACTCAGCTCTCGTCACTCAGTACTCACACTCAGCACTCGGCTCATTTAATCTCATAAAAATAAAAATTTTGGTAACCGCTGCGGCGTGCAGACCGATCCATATATTTATAATCGACTATGCACACTGGGGATGTGCAGACTCCAGAGGAGCTCCTACAGCCCAAGCTTCATGTCGCTGCGGCGCGCAGCCCGATCCAATATATATATCGTTACGGCGTGCAGCCTGATCCATTTAGGTATCGATGTGGTGTGCAGCCTGATCCATAATATATACACACACACACACACACACACACACACATATTGTCACGACCCATTTTTCCATAATAGGTCATGATGGCACCCAACACCATTGTCGGGCCAGCCGATGCAGAAATGTGATTAAGTTCTCATTTTACCTTAGCCAATAGATAGTTATACTAGATTTTCAAATTCAAAGATAGGGCCAGTAAAGATATAAAAGTGGTAAAATAGCAATACAACCCCAAATAAATGTCTACTACAGTGTGTGCTAGAACCTGGTGTCACAAGTCACGGGCGACTAGTGGAATATACACAGAAGGATAATACACTATCCTACTGTCTAAATCAGGATAGACAGAAACAAAATTACAAGAAAGGACTGATTTGGCGGCAGATCGGCATTAAAGAGAAGCAGCTCACCGTAGAAGTTCCCAAGCGTGCTCACTGATGTGCACCAGGATGATGTCCAGATCCACCTACCTCAAATTTTGTAGATTTAAGTACAAAAGCGTAGAATGAGTACATAAACCACATATACTCAGTAAGTATCCCGTCTAATCTCAAAGAAGTAGAGACGAGAGGTTGACTTGATACTTACTAAGGTCAAGATAATATAATATAATAAGGTGAGATATATAGCATAGAGGATTTCCAATAACACAAGTTTAATAGAAGAGTCATATTCATGTTCTTGTCATAGTTTAATTACCAGTTTTCCTTTTTTCAAATTAAATGAGTGATCATGTCATAACTAAATGTAAGCATATAAATAATGCACAATCATGCCGAGATCGACGGCCCGCTCCAATAGAAAATAAATTGTGCACTGCCAAGGGTCGAGCGGCACGAACCATAGATGCATCTGTTATCACCGAGGCAATCGGCTCGATCCACAATCATCAAGAAAATATCAAAAAAAGCATATAAAGCTTAATTACATACAAGGGAATTCCTACCAAGGCTCAACAAACTCATATGTTCCCTTTCATTTTCTCAAGTCTCTAGCAAATAATAATGATCATATTGGCAATTTAAAATAAGAAATATTCCCCAATTAGACATGACGTAGGTCCTAAACTACCCGAACAATTATCATATAGTAGCTACGCACGGACTCTCGTCACCTAGTACGTACGTAGCCTCCGCATTTAGCAACAATTACTCATTTAAAATCCTTTCTGGATAATTCCCTCTTACAAGGTTAGAAAGGAGACTCACCTAGCTTCAAAGTGCACTCCCAAAGTCCAAGAACGAGCCCAAGTCCTTAATTTGAAGCCGAACAATCCCAAACTAATCAAATGAAGTAAGAATTAGTAAATAAAGGCTTACAAGATCGAATTCTAACCATTTAAGCAATTTCCCAACCATTAACACTAGTTTCCTAAATTCCGACCCCGGGCCCACGTGCTCGGATTCCGAGATTATTCAAAGGAAGTTGTTCTCTATCTCCTAAGGATCACAAATATATGATTTCTAGCTTATTACATGGCAAATTATGTGATAAAACCTTAGTTTTCATTAAATCCTAGGTCTAGCTCAAATCCCTTGATTTTTCCTAATTTTTAGTGTTAAAATTTACCTAATGTTTATGTATTTAAACTAAAAGTTAGTGGGGATTACTTACCTTGGAATGTTATGTTGAAACCTCCTCTTTGGAAACACCAAAATCGCCTAAGTTTTGAGAGAAATGTGAAAGAAATGAGGTTGAGCTCGTATTAAATGAACTCTTCTGTCCCCAACTATTTTCGCCTCTGCGGAAGTATTTCCGCTTCTGCGGAAAAATGTCCGCTCCTGCTGCTTTTGGCAATTGGGGCTCGACCGCTTCTGTAGTCTGGGGGCTGCATAGGTGGAACCGCTTCTGCGGTCCCTGGGCCGCTTCTGCGGAACTGGGGGAATTGGGCCGGACCGCTTTTGTGGTCTAGGGGCCGCAGGAGCAGGACCACTTCAGCGGTCCGTGGGCCGCTTCTACGGTTTCCCAGGACTTGGCACCTTTCCGCTTCTGTGATTAAGAGATCGCTTCTGCGGTCTCGCTTCTACGGTCCAAGAGCCACAGAAGCGGTTATGACAGAAGCAGCAGATATAAGGTTTTTTCCTAAGTTTTCAACTTCACTTGAACCTCGACCATTTGACGCTCGGGGCTTCCGAGCCCTGCCTGAACATACCGACAAGTCTGAAATCACGAGGCGAACCTACTCAAACCCTCAAAACACTTAAAACAACGCTAAATCAAGGAATCAACCACAAAACCAAATGATTCAAATCATTGAAGCTTCAAGTTCTAAGTTTCCTCCTAACGGGTTAAAACGCCTTAAAGCACTCGGATTGACACCAAATTTTACGGGTAAGTCTTAACTGATATTTTGGACTTGTACCAAGTTTCAGAATTGAAATTCGAATCCGATACCTAGGAAAACAATAATTTCTTAGTTTATTTAAATCTTTAAAACTTAAACTTAATAATTTCATATAAAAATTCATTACTCGGGCTGGGGACCTCAGAATTCGATTCCAGGGAGACGCCCAGGTCCCATATTTTCCGACGGACCCTCAGAAATTGTCAAATCATGATTCCGGGTCCGTTTCCCCAAAATGTTGACCGATGTCAAACTTGGCCTTTTTAAAGAAACTTAAAGAAGAAACTAGGCTTATTCTTGCTCAAAACTCTTCTAACTTCCGAACTACCCGTCCCCGCAAGTCATAAACTAGCTAAAGCAAGTGCGGAAAGTATTATTTAAGGAAACAGGGTTCGAAAATGCCAAATGACCAGTCGGGTCGTTACATTCTCCACCTCTTAAACAAATGTTCGTCCTCGAATGGACATAGAAAAGTACCTGGATTGCTGAATAAGTGGGGATATCGGCTCCGCATGTCCTCTTCGGACTCCCAGGTCGCCTCCTCGATCGGTTGGCCCCTCCACTGGACTCTTACCACATAAATCCTCTTGGACCTCAACTGGCGGTCCTGTCTATCAACAATGGAAACTGGCTCCTCCTCGTAGCCCAAGCTCTCGTCTAGCTGAATGGTACTAAAATCCAACACGTGGGAATAGTCGGCATGATACTTCCGAAGCATCCAAACATGGAAAACTGGATGAACTCCTGATAAACTGGGAGGTAAAGCAAGCTCATAGGCAACCTCTCCAACTCGCCTCAACACCTCAAAGGGGCCAATAAACCTTGGGTTTAGCTTGCTCTTCTTCCCAAACCTCATAATGCCCTTTATTCGAGAGACTTTCAAGAGAACCTTCTCGCCAATCATAAATGATACATCACGTGCCTTCTGATCCGTGTAACTCTTCTACTTGGACTGAGCTGTGCAGAGCCTCTCCTGAATCAACTTTACCTTATCCAAGGCATCCTGAACCAAATCTGTACCAAGCAACTTAGCCTCACTAGGCTCAAACCACCCGATAGGAGAACGACAACACCGACCATATAATGCCTCATACGGGGCCATCTCTATGATGGACTGATAGCAATTATTGTATGCAAACTATGCCAAGGGCAAGACCTGATCCCACTGCCCTCCAAATTTGATCACACACGCTCTAAGCATATCCTCTAAAATCTGTATTGTTCGCTCTAACTACCCGTCGGTCTAAGAATGGAATGTCGTGCTAAGCTCCAAGCGGGTCCCCAACTCACTCTGAATAGCTCTCCAGAAATGGGAAGTGAACTGAGGGCCTCTATCCGATATGATGGAAACCGGCACACCGTGCAACCTGACTATCTCCCGAATGTAAATTTGAGCATATCTCTCCACCGTATAAGTAGTTGCCACCGGAATGAAGTGGGCTGACTTGGTCAATCTATCCACAATAACCCACACTGAATCAACCTTTCGCTGAGTCCGCAGCAACCCAACCACAAAATCCATGGTAATGCGCTCCCACTTCCATTCCGGAATGGGCATCTGCTGAAGTAGGCCACCTGGCCTCTGGTGCTCATATTTGACCTGCTGGCAATTCAAACATCTAGCAACATACTCCACTATGTCCTTCTTCATCCTCCGCCACCAGTAGTGCTGTCTGAAGTCACGGTACATCTTCGTGGAACCCGGATGAATGGAGTACCTCAAACTGTGGGCCTCCTCTAGAATCCTCTCTTGCAAGCCATCAACATTAGGGACACATACAAGACCCTAAAGCTGTAACACCCCATCCTTACCAATAGAAATCTCCTTGGCACCTCCCTGAAGTACCGTCTCTCTGAGAACCACCAAATGTGGATCATCGAACTGTCGGGCCTTAATCTACTCCAATAACGAAGACTGAGCAACCACACATGCTAGAACCCGGCTGGGCTCTGAAATTTCCAATCTCACAAGTCTGTTAGCTAAAGACCGAATGTCCAAAGCTAGTGGTCTCATCTCAATAGGAATGAATGCCAAGCTACCCATACTCTCCGCCTTCCTACTCAAGGCATCCGCGACCACATTTGCCTTGCCTGGATGATAAAGAATGGTAATGTCATAATCCTTTAGTAACTCAAGCCACCTGCGCTGCCTCAAATTAAGATCCCCCTGCTTGAACAAATACTGCAAGCTGCGATGGTTTGTATAAACCTTACATGGAACTCCATATAAATAATGCCTCCATATCTTAAGAGGATGAACAATTGCCACCAACTCTAGATCTTGCACATGGTAATTTGTCTCATGAACTTTCAGCTGACATGAAGCATATACAATAACTCACCCCTCCTGCATCAATACACATCCCAATCCAACGCGAAAAGCATCGCAATACATTGTATACATCCCTGAATTGGAAGTCAATACAAGAACTGGTGTCGTGGTCAAAGCCGTCTTGACCTTCTAGAAGCTCCTCTCACAATCCTCGAACCAACAGAATGGAGAACCCTTTTGGGTCAATCTGGTCAGAGGTGATGCAATAGATAAAAAGCCCTTCACAAATCGCTGGTAATAACCTGCTAACCACAAGAAACTCCTGATCTCGGTCAGTGAAGTAGGACGTGGCCAACTCTGAACTGCCTTCATCTTCTTGGGATCCACCTTGATACCCTCTCCTGACACTACATGCCCCAAGAATGCTACCGACTCTAGCCAAAACTCACACTTGGAGAACTTAGCATAAAGCTTCTGCTCTCGCAAGGTCTGAAGCACTACTCTCAAATGCTGCTCATGCTCCCCCAAGCTACGCGAGTATATCAAGATGTCGCCAATGAAGACGATTACAAAAGAATCAATATAGGGCCTCAACACTGTGTTCATCAAGTCCATAAATGCCGATGGAGCATTAGTCAAGCCAAATGACATCAGCAGGAACTCATAGTGGTCAGATCTAGTCCTGAATGCGGTCTTCAGAATATCTGAATCCCGAATCTTCAGCTGATGATACCCTGACCTCAGGTCAATCTTAGAGAACACCTGCAGCTGGTCAAACAAATCATCAATACGAGGCAATAGATACATGTTCTTGATGGTGACTTTGTTCAACTGGCAGTAATCAATGCACATCCGTATAGTCCCATCCTTCTTCTTCACGAATAACACCGGTGCATCCCAAGGCGATACACTGGGCCTAAAAAACTCCTTTGCTAACAAATCCTCCAACTTCTCCTTCAGCTTCTTCAACTCCTTAGGAGCCATACTGTACAGCGGGATAGATATAGGTTGAGTGCCCGAAGCCAAATCAATACAGAAATCAATATCATAATTCGGAGGCATGCCAGGACGATCAGAAGGAAAAACATCGATGAAACCTCGGACTACTGGACTGAATAAATCATCGGAGACTCTGCGGTGGTGTCTCGCACATAAGCTAAACAAGCCAAACACCCCTTCCCCACCATGCGCTGACCCTTCAGGAAAGAAATGACCCTGCTAGGCCTATCAACTGTGGAACCCTTCCACTCCAATCTCGGCAACCCTGGCATCGCTAGAGAAACAGTCTTGGCATGGCAATCTAGAACGGTGTGATATGGAGATAACTAATCCATGCCCAGGATAACCTCAAAATCGATCATATCGAGCAACAGAAGATCTGCTCTAGTCTCATAACCACAGATAGTAACCACACAAGATTGGTAGATCCAGTTCACAACCACAGAATCACACATAGGAGTGGAAACATGAACAGTAACACCCAAAGGCTTAGGAGAAATAGCTAGGAAACGAGCAAACAGAGACGATACATATGAATAAGTAGACCCTGGATCAAATAATACTGATGCATCTTTACCGCTGACGAAAATAATACATGTGATGACGGCATCTGAGGCCAATGCATCTGGCCTGGCTGGAAGAGCATAAAATCTAGTTGGAGAACCGGTTGTCTGCCCTCCAACTAACTGAGTAGTAGTTGGATGACCTCTCCCTGTCTGGCCTCTACCCCTGGAACGACCTCCACCAGCCTGCTCTCCACCTCTAAGCGGCTGGGCCGCTGGTGTTGGAGTCATTGGTTGCTGCCCCTGCTGTACTACCTTGCCCCTAAGCCTGGGGTAGTATCTCCTCATATGGCCAGGGTCCCCACACTCAAAAAAAAATGTGGTGCAGTAGCCTGCTGTCTGGATGGCTGACCCTGTATACCATAAGCCCTACTAGAAGAAGCCTGAGTAGCCGGTGGGCGGTAAGAATTCTCTGGCATAGCACTGAAATAAGAACCGAAAGACTCCGGAGGACCTGAATACCCACTGGATGAACCCTGAATAGTTGGCGGGTGATAGGAACTCTCTAGCATGGCGCTGAAATAGGAGCGTACTGGAGCACCCCAAGCCGATGGTGGTGTTGGAGCTGGGGGCCTACTGGGCTGACCCCTCCAAAAGTGACCTCTACCCCTGGCTGCGGCGCCTCTAAACTTTCTGGAGAATCTGGCCCTCTTATCCTGCTACATCTGCTCTCTACCCCTCAAATGGTAACCCTCAATCCTGCGGGCAATCTTGAGTACTAGCTGACATCTAGTGCCCATCTCTACCTCACGAGTCATACCTGACCGGATAGTGGGATGTAACCCCGCAACAAACCTCCGTACTCTTTCTACCTCTGTGGGAAGTATCATGAGTGCATGGCGAGACAACTCAGAGAACCTCGCCTTATAGTCGATCACTGACATATAACCCTGCTCCAGATACTTAAACAGATGACGTAGCTCTTCCCTCTCAGAGGGTGGAATGTACTGATCAAGGAACAACTGAGTGAACTGACCCCAAGTGAGGGGAGGAGCGCCTTTTGACCTACTAAGCAAGTAAGACTGCCACCATCTACGGGACCTGCCCTCCAGCTGAAAAGTAGTGAAGTCGACTCCATGCGACTCCAATATCCTCATGTTGTGCAGTCTATACCTGCACCTATCAATGAAATCCTGGGCATCCTCATGACGCTCGCCCTCGAAGACTGGAGGGTGCAACCTGGTCCATCTGCCTAACAATTTCTAAGGATCGCCATCCACAGCTGGCCTGGGCTGGGGTGCCGCTGTAGCAACTGATTGAGCCCCCTCTGGTTGTAGTGCACCCAGATATGATAAACTGTGGCTGTATGACCTGGAGACTGTGCAGTAGGGGTCTGTGCTCCCCCTTCTGTCTGTGAGGTAGCTGGATCTACTAGAAATAAACAAGCCTGAGTCATGGTGTCCATGAACCGAAGCATACGGCCCATGACCTCCTGAAAACCCGGTGCAGTCATGAAATCCATCGGAGTAGGCACAGCTGCGGGCACCTCACCCCGCTCCTCAATAATGGGATCCTTTGTAGGGCCTGTTGGTGGTGCATCTGGAATAGCTCTGGGACACCCGCGTCCCCTACTACGGGCCGGTGCCTTCCCCCGGCCTCTCCCTTGGCCTCTAGCAACGAGGGGCGCAGCTCCTCCCGGTTTTGGAACGTCGGCGGTATGAGTCCTCACCATCTGTGAGAGAATAGAAGAGGAAACTTAGTACACTGACCACTGCACGATGGAAAATGAATAAAGAGTAGTCTTTCCTAACACCCTATAGCCTCTCGAAGGTAAATACAGACATCTTCGTATCGATCTACAAGACTCTAATAGGTTTTCCCATAACTCGTGAGACCTACGTGAACCTAGTGCTCTGATACCATATTTTCACAATCCATTTTTCCATAGGTCATGATGGCGCCCCACACCATTGTCGGGCCAGCCGATGCTAAAATGTGATTAAGTTCTCATTTTACCTTAGCCAATAGACAGTTATACTAGATTTTCAAATTCAAAGATAGGGCCAATAAAGATATCAAAGTGCAAAAACAGAAATACAATCCCAAATAAATGTCTACTAAAGTGTGTGCCAGAACCTGGCGTCACAAGCTACGGGCAACTAGTAGAATATACACAAAAGGATAATACACTATCCTATTGTCTGAATCAGGATAGACAGAAAAAAAAGTACAAGAAAGGACTTCTTCGGTGGCGGGTCGGCATGAAAGAGAAGCAGCTCACCGTAGAAGCCCCCAAGCATGCTCACTGATGTACACTAGGATGATCTCTAGATCCACCTACCTCAAAGCATGTACATTTAAGTACAGAAGCGTAGTATGAGAACATAAACCACATGTACCAAGTATGTATCCCGTCTAATCTCGAAGAAGTAGAGATGAGAGGTCGACTTGATACTTACTAAGGTCAAGATAATATAATATAATAAGGTGAGATATACAGCATAGAGGATTTCCAATAACACAAGTTTAATAGAAGAGTCATATTCATATTCTTGTCATAGTTTAATTACCAGTTTTCCCTTTTTCAAATTAAATGAGTGATCATGTCATAACTAAATGTAAGCATATAAATCATGCACAATCATCCCGAGGTCGACGGCCCGCTCCAACAGAAAATAAATTGTGCATTGCCGAGGGTTGAGCGGCACAAACCACAGATGCATCTATTACCACCGAGGCGATCGGACCGATCGATAATCATCAAGAAAATATCAAGAAAAGCACATAAGGCTCAATTACATTCAAGGGAATTCCTACCAAGGCTCTACAAACTCATATGTTCCCTTTCATTTCCTCAAGTCCATACTAAATCATAATGATCATATTGGTAATTTAAAATAAGAAATATTCTCCAATTAGACATGACGTGGGTCCTAAACTACCCGAACAATTATCATATAGTAGAACCGGACGGATTCTTGTCACCTAGTACGTACATAGCCCCTGCATTCAGCAACAATTACTCATTTAAAATCCTATGAGGACAATTCCCTCTTACAAGGTTAGAAAGGAGACTCACCTTGCTCCAAAGTGCACTCCCAAAGTCCAAGAACGAGCCCGAGTCCTTAATTCGAAGCCGAAAAATCCCAAACTAATCAAACGAAGTAAGAACTAGTAAATAAAGGTTTACAAGATTGAATTCTAACCATTTAAGCAATTTCCCAACCATTAACACTAGTTTCCTAAATTCTGACCCCAGGCTGATGAGCCCGGATTCCGAGATTTTTCGAAGGAAGTTGTTCTCTATCTCCTAAGGATCACAAATATATGATTTCTAGTTTATTACATGGCAAATTATGTGATAAATCCTTAGTTTTCATTAAACCCTAGGTCTAGCTCAAATCCCTTGATTTTACTTAATTTTTAGTGTTAAATATACCTAATATTTATGTATTTGAACTAAAAGTGAGTGGGAATTACTTACCTTGCAATGTTAGGTTGAAACGTCCTCTTTCAGATCTCCAAAATCTCCTAAGTGTTGAGTGAAATGTGAAAGAAATCAGCTTGAGCTCGTATTAAATGAACCCTTCTGTCCCCAACTATTTTAGCCTCTGTGGAAGTATTTCCGCTTCTGCGGAAAAATGGCCGCTCCTGCGGCGTTTGGAAATTGGGGCTCGACTGCTTCTGTATTCTGGGGGCCGCATAGGTGGAACCGCTTTTGCGGTCCCTGGGCCGCTTCTGCGAAACTGGGGGAATTGGGGCGGACTTCTTCTGTGGTCTAGGGGTTTGCAGGAGCGGGATTGCTTCTGCGGTCCCTGGGCCGCTTCTGCGGTTTCCTAGGACTTGTCCCTTTCTGCTTCTGCATTTAAGCGACCGCTTCTGCGGTCCAAGAGCCGCAGAAGCGGTTATGACATAAGCAGCAGATATAAGGTTTTTACCTAAGTTTTCAACTTCACTCGAACCCCGACCATTTGATGCTCGGGGCTCTCGAGCCCCGCTCGAACATACCGACAAGTCTGAAATCATGAGGCAGATCTACTCGAACCCTCAAAATGCTTAAAACAATGCTAAATCAAGGAATCAAACCCAAAACCAAATGATTCAAATCATTGAACCTTCAAGTTCTAAATTTCCTCCTAACGGGTCAAAACGCCCTTAAACTACTCGAATTGACACCAAATTTTACGGGTAAGTATTAACTGATATTTCTGACTTGTACCAAGTTTTGGAATCAAAATCCGAACCCGATACCTAGGAAAACAATAATTTCTTAGTTTATTTAAATCTTTGAAACTTAAACATAACAATTTCATATAAAAATTCATTACTTGGGCTGGGGACCTCAGAATTTGATTCCGGACATACGCCTAGGTCCCATATTTTCCCATGAACCCTTAGAAATTGTCAAATCGTGATTCTAGGTCTATTTCCCCAAAATGTTGACCGAAGTCAAACTTGGCCTTTTTAAAGAAACTTAAAGAAGTAACTAGGATTATATTTGCTCAAAACTCTTCTAACTTCCGAACTACCCATCCCCGCAAGTCATAAATTAGCTAAAGCAAGTGCGGAAAGTATTATTTAAAGAAATGGAATTCGAAAATACAAAATGACCAGTTGGTTTGTTACACATATAATATCCTCACCATAAGGTTCTCAACCTCTCTTAGTCATTAGCCTCACAGCCTCTCGGGCATCACAATAGAAATTAGGGAACTCAGCCCAAATAGTCCCCACAATAGGAGTAGAATGATAAAACCAGTTTTAAACATTTAATAGGTAAAACATGACTAAGGATATGCTTTTAATAAGTAAAGTGAGGAAAAACAGTCAAAATGCCCCTAAGGGTTTCTACAGGTCGGCACAAGGCCCCAAACATGTCTTAAAGCCCATAACACAAAATAAGAATCTAAAATCAAGAATAATATAACATTTCCAAATAAAATACGCAGCTTAATACTCGCTATGGGACAGACCAAGTCATAATCCCCTACCGGTGCACGCCCACACGCTCGTCACCTAGCATGTGCGTCACCGTATTTATCAAATCAAGTCAAATATCGGGGTTTGTACCCTCAGTTCCAAATTTACAATGATTACTTACCTCAAACTGGTAAAAATACTACTCCGCGATGCCTTTGCCTCTCAAATCAGCCTCTACTCGTATCAGATCTAGTCAAAATCAGAACGAATACATCACAATATGCTAAGGGAACAAAGCCCAAGTGAAAACAATCAAAAATAATAAAAATCCCAAAATTAGCAAAACTCGAGCCCTGGACCACTTCTCAAACTCAGAAATTTTTACATCAACGGGTTCCTTATCTCCCCATGAGTTCATACATATCAAAAGTTCTTAAATCCGACACAAATTGGTCCTCCAAATCCCAAATCAAAATTGCAAAATTCCAAGTCCTAATTCTTCCATTTTAGCTTAGGTTTCCATGATTTTCTAGTTAGATTTCACAATAAAAATCGCGTTTTAGGTCCAAAATTATTACCTCCAAACGTTCCTCCTTGAATCCCTCTTCAATATCCTTCAACAGGCTCTCAAAAAGAGCAACTATGGAGTAAATGAGCCCTACAATCGCGGATGAAATGTTTTAAAAACATTCTGCCCAGGTCCAACTTTCCTTCTTCGCGAACGCGGTCAAACCCTCGCGTTTGCAAAGTACAACTTACCTTGACCAATTTTTCCTTCTACGCGATCGCGACCAAGCCCCACGAACGTGATGCTTCCCCCAGGCGACCCTTTGCGAATGCAGCCCATCACCCGCGAACGCGATGAACAATTTCTCCCAGAAGCTCAGCTGCCCATTCCTTCTATGCGAATGCGACTCTAATCCCGCGAATGCGATGAACTGACTCGCTGCATTTTGCGAACGCGTAGCCTGTATCGCAAAAGTGAAGGCCAAATTATCACCTTCCTCAACTTACTCTTCGCGAACGCGATGTCCCACTCGCGAACGTGAAGTGTTAAATTTCTGTAACAGCTGAAACTATTTTTTTGCAATTCTCTTAACTTAAAATGATCCGAATGACCACCCGAAACTCACCCGAGGCCCCCGGGACCTCAACCAAAGGAACCAACACATCCCAAAACCTCATTCATGCTTATTCCAATCATCAAAACACCTCAAACAACATCAAATCACCCAAAACACATCGGATTCAAGCCTAAGTTTCTAAAATCTTCCAAAATACGCTTTTAATAAAAAAAACCAACAAAACCATGTCTGAATGACCTGAAATTTTGTATACACATCCCAAATGACAAAAGGAAGATACTGCAACTCTCGGAATTCCATTTGACCCCTGGATCAAAATATCACCTACCAACCGGAAATTGTCAAAATACTAACTTCACCAATTCAAGCCTAATTCTACTCCAAACCTCCAAAACCCATTCCGATCATAATGCTAAGTCAAAAATCACCTTCTAAAGCTAACCAAACCATTGAAACTCATATTTGATCCTTCTAACACATAAGTCAACATCTGGTTGACATTTCCAACTGAAGCCTTCTTAAAAGAGACTAAGTATCTCAAACCTTATCAAACTTATTCCGGACTCAATACGACCAACCTGATACCACACAACATGGATAATGAAGCATAAAGAAGCAAAAATGGGGTAAATAGAGCGGTAACTCATGAGACAACTGTCCGGGTCGTCATATCCTCCCCACTTAAACAAACATTCGTCCTCGAACGTGTAACTACCCGACTGGCCATTTTAGCTTTTTGAAATGCATTCCCCTAAATAAAAACTTCCGTACTTGCTTTAGATAATTTACGACTTGCGAGGACGGTTGGTTCGGGAGTTGGAAGAGTTTTGAGTAAAATATGCCTAATTGTTTCTTTAAGAATCTCTGTAAAGACAAAGTTTGACTTCGGTCTACTTTTTGGAAAAATGGACCTGGACTCATGATTTGACGGTCGTGGAAGGTCCGTAGAAATATATGCGACCTGGCGTGTTCCCGGAATCGAATTCTGAGGTCCCTAGCCCGAGTAATGAATTTTTATTGAAAATTATTAAATTGAAATCCTAAGAGTTTAATAAAAAGGAAAAATGCTTGATCACATCGATATCAAGCCCGTATGTTGGTTTCGGAGCCCGGTATAAGTTTGGTATAATATTTTAGTCTTATCGATAAAATTTGGTCAGAAACGGTATTGATTTGACGTTCGGTTGAAAAGATAGGAATTTGGATGTTCCTGGGGATTTCATGCATTTTGGTGTTAAATCCGTGGTTTTAGGTGTTAGCTAGGCGATTTGATTACTTGAGCAAGTTTGCACATAGTTTTAGGATTTGCGTGAGTGATCGGAGTGGAGCCTCGAGGGCTCGAGTGAGATTCGGGCATGGTTGGAGGTAGGAAAAACATACAAGTTTTTCTGGTATTTTTGCCCCTGCTGCAGGTCTTGCAAATGCGAGAAGGCCATCGCAATTGCAAACTCGCAATTGCGAGGTAGGCATCGCATTTGCGAAATGGGACCAGCTAGGCAGTGGTTACATTTGCAACCTTCTTATTCGTATTTGCGAACCCAGGGTGTCCGCATTTGCGAGCCTTTCTTCTCATTTGTGACCCATCCATCGCATTTGTGATCATGGCAAGAAAAGGGGGCTATTCGCATTTGCGATAAAATTGTCGCAATTGCGAGCCTGGTGTCGCAATTGCGACATCAGAAGGCTGGGCATGGGTTTTAAAAATGGGACTTAGAGCATTTATTTTATTTCTACTCTATCCTTGGGCGATTTGAGAGCTTCCAAAGAAGTGATTTAAACATAACATCGTGAGGTAAGTTATTTTCATTCATCCTTAGTTTAAATACATGTATATTAGGTAGATTAAACACCAAAAAGTAGGTAAAATCAAAGGGGTTAGAGCTAGACCTATGGTTTTAATTAAACTATGATTTAACCACGAAATTTATTATGAAATAAACTAGAAATTATATATTATTAATCCTTATGTAGTAGAGAATGACATCCTTTGAAAAATTTCGGAATCCAGGCACATGGGCCCGGGGTTGGAATTTAGGAAAACTCATGTAAATAGTTGGGAAATGGCTTGAATTGCTTGAATTCGATATTGTCAGCTTATATTAATTAGTTCTTACTTCATTTAACTAGTTTGAGATTGTTCGGCTCCGAATTTAAGGACTTGGGCTGGTTCTTGATATTAGAAGAGTGCTTTGGAGCTAGATAAGTCTCCATTCTAACCTTGTAAGAGGGAATTGTCCCCATAGGCATAACAATTGAATTATTTGTCATTGTATTCATGCGCTACATAGTACTAGGTGACGAGAGTCCATGCGTAGCAACTATTATGCTATGTCCGGGTAGTTTAGGACCCATAAACATGCTTTACGTGATATTCTAGTACAGTTTGATTATCTTGGACTCGTATGAACTCCTTTGATTAGGAAGAATGAGATTGGAGAATGACCCTTATCCTGTTGGGTCCTTGGAGAATGACCCTTATCCTGTTGGGTCCTTTAAAAAAGAATAATTGGCATTTCTATGTATGGCCACCCTCATATGCATATTGATTGTTTTTGTTGCTTGTCAATGAGCTTATTTTTTTTTTACCGCATTGCACGGGTAATTCGCGAGCGATGTTATAGATGTATCTATGGTTCGAGCTGCTCGACCCTCAGTAGTGCACAATTTATTATTTTTATGTTGGATCGGGCCGTAAGTTCCTCTGTGATCACATGCGCATGAATTATTTGGCATTCTATTGTGGGTTAGACTTCATAAATGCTTAAATATATAAACAGACGCTCATGATGAAAATATAAAGGAAGAATTATATTTTTACACTTGCTAATCCCTATTATTTGAGTTATTTCAGCTTATTATAAAATTTTCTCATTTTACATGACCTTAGTAAGTATCGAGTCGACCTATCATCTCTACTTCTTCGAGATTAGACGGGATACTTACTGGGTACATTTTGTTTATGTACTCATACTATACTTCTGTACTTAAATATACAAGATCTGGGGTAGATGGATCTGGTTATCATTCTGGTGCGCACCCGTGAGCGAACTTGGGACTTCTACGGTGAACTGCTCTCCCTCCATGTTGAACCGCAGCTGAAGAAGTCTTCCCTTTGTATTTTATTTTCTTTCTATTCGGATTCAGACAGTTGGATAGTATGATATTCTTTTGGATGTATATTCTACTAGCTGCCCGTAGCTTGTGACACCAGGTTCTGGCACACACATTAGTGGACTAACTTTTGGGTTGTATTATTATGTTACTAACATTATTTGAGGTAAGTATCTTGCTTAATATTGTGTGAGGGAAAACTCATTAGGATTTAGCTTCAATTGCCTAATTGTGTTATGTAAAAAGTGACATGTGCACAAGGTGACAACCGTGTATACGAGTGCTATGTGTGATTTTTTACCAGATTAGACTGTAGGCTATTAACATGTCTTAATTTGATAATTAACTTTATATGAAACATATTTAAAATACCTTAAGACTACATGATCATGACTGCTACTTTGACTCAGCCTTAGTCATGCTTTATTGTAGAATACTCCTCTGCACTTTTATGTTATTGTCATGTCCTTTGTATTTTATTGATAAATTGTGAGCTTGTATCTTCATTAAACTTTGGGTATTATTATTTTGTGATATTGTGGCACATGTGGACATGTTGTACGGGTTGATTGTTATTGTGTGGAGTATAAGGGTGGCGAGATGCGCATGCAGGGATATAAGGGGGCATTTTGTTGTGAGGTGCATATGGCGAGATAATGGTGGAGATATGCGCATGTGACGACATAAGGGATAAATTTCATTGATTATGTGCTTGCGGCGATATAAGGGTGACATTGCTGATGAATGTTATATGATATTTTGGGAATTTTTTCTTGATGTTGTTTTTTGGTTGAGACAGGATTGATATTTTTATTTACATACTTATTTCTTAAATTTTTCTTCCTATACTTCTATGAGTTATTGGCTGAATATAATACACTATCATATGCCCCAATCCTATTTGTTTTTTGTTGACAAAGATGGGATTTACTAAATTGAGTTGTTATTCTACGTTCTACGATATTGTTGATATTATCTCTGTTATACATATTCTGCTGTCAATTTTTTTTGATATATTGCACATGTTATTTGTCTAATGAGTATCATATGACTTGAACTTCATTACTACACCACTGAAGTTAGTGTTGATACTTACTGAGTACCGATTGTTGTGTACTCATACTATATTTTTGCATTTTTGTGTGCAGATGCAGGTACTTCGGATCGGACAGACCGATAGGGAAGCATTGTACTTATTGGAGACTTCAAGGTATCCGTATTGATCCACTCTCCTTACTTTATTCCTACTGTTTATATATTTCAAACAGTAATGTATTTTGAGATATTCTCATGTATTCCTGTGACTCTGTACTTCCTAGTTTTAAGTATATGTTGTGATTGTCGTTGTGCTGGCTTGTCACCTTTATTTTTGCATTTATGTTAATTTCTAATTTATGCTATCATATTTTATTGATTTAAATGCTAATAAGTAATCGGCTTACCTAGTTTTAGAAACTATGTGACATCACGATCTCTATGGTAGGATTCGGATCGTGACAGCTACTGTGTAGCCCTAGCAATCTTCATAGATTGTGACTTCTTCAACATTTCATGCCTCTGCTCCTTGATAACCAAATCAAGGTTATGCTTAAACCAATTTTCTAGGTCTGCAGCACTTCCACCATAACAACCAAACTCGAACATTGTTGAACTATAAATGCACAATGTTCTTTTCGTTTGTAACAATCTTTTTTACCAGCTGATACGACCCAAGATAGACAACATGTGCTTTGGACGTTAATTGATGGCTACTTTTCCAATTGGAGGTCATGCGTATAATATTCCATCAATTGAAGACAACATGTAATTGAGGCTATACTTGTAATAAGTGACTTCACTTAGTTCCTTAAAATTAGCTTAGGGTAATTTGGGTAATTTGTAGTCAAATACACCCTCTACTATAAATATCCCTTAAGACTTTCATTTTAGCAGACCAATTTTGATGAATGATGAGTTCTCTTTTGAGATGTGTAATGGTGGTTTGCCATTGTTGATGATAACTTTATCCAAGGTGTGTTCTTCAAGTGGAATCACACTTCCATTTGATTTATCTTCCACATTTGGATTTGTATCATTTGGTATCATAGTTTGGATTAGTATTTTTTTTCTACATTCACTAGCTAAGTATTTGATTTTATTTGAAAATCCAAATAAAATATTATTCTTCATGTTCTTGAGTTGAATCTTTGATTTCTTGGAGCTTGATGTATATTGATATTTGAAACTTATTGGGGTTTTCTCTCTATGTAAAAATACATCAAAATAAAGTTGCTTTGAAATCATTTGAGTGGATACAAGTTAATTTGGGAAGTTTCTTGTTCCTCGGGTTTATCATGTTCATAAGTGGGTTCATGAGAAAAAATAAAATTTGATTCATTTGAGTTGATGTGATCCTTTAATTTGATGTTAAAAAATATTGGGGTTTGATACTAAGTTGATTCTTAAGTGAAATCGGAAGTTTGAAGGCATTTAAACGTGGTTTGGATCAATTAGAAAATTCAAAATCAAGCAAAAAGTGAAGAAAAAGTGCAGAAAATTTCATATCTACAGGTTGCGTAGGTACTTGCGTAGATATGCACCCCTTGTATAGCCAAAAATAGTAGCCTCCAAAGTTGGGAGGAAATCAGGCGTAGCTACACATCCAACCAGGCATAGCTAAACAACAGAATGCTATCTACACAACTCCAGAGCGTTTCTACGCACCCCCAAAGTGTAGCTACGCACCCTAGAGCATATCTATGCACCCCCCAGATCGTAGCTACACAACCCCAAACTGTATCTACGCAACTCTAGAGCGTAGATACGCACGTCATAGTAAAATTTCAAGCTTTGTATTGTGTGATTAAATCATTTTCTTCTTTTGTTTCTTCTACTCTTTTAATTACTCTAATTAGATTACATTAATATTAGTCCATATTAATTGTTAGTCTTAGTTTTGGGTGTTATTTCTCTTTTGTGCTACTTTTTTGTCCTTTTTTTCTTTTATTATGCTGTTTAATTGCTTGTTTCTTTTCCGTTAGCTTGAACCATTCTCTTGTATCACACAAATTCCACTCCGACCTCGAAGTGAAAGCGCTACTTATTGGATACTCTTGTGAAGTTCGAAAGAAACTTTGGCAAATACCATAAGAGCGGTAAAAGGCCTGAGTGGTGAGAATAATTGAGTGAAGGTCTTGTGCCTACAACCTTGAGTGCATACACGAGTGAACTTGAGTGATATTTACATTGCGTGTAAACACTAAAGGAGTGAATTGTGAGGTCCTTATTTTATACTAACCATTTTCTTGTCTTCAATATGTCTTCCATATGTACAAGAAGTTACAAAGAAAATTATGATGGATTGGTTGGAGCTTCGAATGGAATGAGTCTATCTAGTGAACTCAGTACTAGCACAGCTTCTCATGGACATTACTATAATGATTATGGGTTAGAAAAGTATTGTAGAAAATTCATAGAAAGTGTTGATGGACATAAGGGATACACTCTACTAGTAAATAAAAGTGGGACTAATTTCATTAATCCTACTTTGGTAGAAATGTTGGGAATTCGTTGTAGAAACAAGTTGGCACCTAACCATAAGGATGGCGTATGGATTGGTAAAGTGGCTCGAGTTCTTATTTTTCATGGAGATTATGAAGAATATGTGTGGTGTGACGTTTATCCTTTAAGTGGATGTCATATAGTATTGGAGGATCCTTGATTTCATAATAAGGAACTTGAATATGATGAAAGGATGGGAAGATACTATCTTGGAATGAATGAAAGATGGTATGACATTATTCTTTTGAGTCAAAAAAGGGAAGCATTGGCTAGAAGGCAAGTCAAGAATGAAAGTTTGAAAGTTGATGAAAAGCAAGATGCTTCTAGCATAGAAAAATTGAAACTTGAAGTCAAGAGGCTTTTCATTGACTCAATAGGAACTCTTGAAACTTATTATACTCCTACTGAAATAAATGAGAAAATATAGATAGGAGTTAGGGAAAGAAAAATGGCAATCCTAGAGAGGAAAAAGAAGAGTATGAGTTATAAAATAAGAGTGGATTGTCACAAGGGAAAAATAAAAAGAATGGTACTAAAAGTAAAGAGAGTGAGGGAAAAGGAGATGATATAAGAGAAAAACAAGAAAATGTGAGTCAGAGTATATCTTATTCTAACTCTAATCTTTCTAACTCTTCTTCCTTTAGTTGTTTGGATTCTTTTATAGGAAATTGTGAAAATGAGTCAATTGAGGAGATAACACGCAAAGAACTTCATGACTTGGGCAATGCAAAAGAAGTTTAAGTTTCTTAATCAAGTAAGCAAGTGAGCTTAATTTTGGAAGGCCAAGTTAAAGAAGTTTCTATAGTTGCTTATCGAGGTACAATGGCTAATCTCTAATTCTCCAATTCTAACTACTTGTGATATTGATGAGTTTTTTAATTTGTGTTGCCATACAAAAGGAAAGTTGTGACCATACACTAGCTGAATGTGATTCTGGAGCTAAAATAGCCATTGATTGTGAACTTGAAAATCTTCAAACTAGTGTTGTGCCACTGGTTGGGAACCATAATTTTGAAGGTGTTCCCTTAAATATTTTCCTTGAAAATGAATTTATTTCTTCTTTAGCTACAAGAAACACTTTTGAGAGTGAAAATTTGATAGAGAATGAGTGTCTCTTGGCTAGTGGGTTGTTGGGATTCTTCATCGTGTAATGTTACTTATTCGTTGTATAGTAAAACTAGTAAAGACATGAATCTTGGTAAAAGTGAATTATGATATTTATTGATCAATCTTTGAATAATTGTTCTAGTTTACAAGTAATTCAAGAACCTTTTATGACTGAGAGTGAAATTGAATCATTCAAGTTTGATGTGGATGAGTCTTGCTTGTATCTTATTGATGCATTTGTGAAAGATGAATTTGAGAAAGGTATTGTTTGCCTTAAAATGAGAATCTTTTCTTGTTTAATGGCCATTATCTTAATGAAAATGCTACTTGTTTGAACAACCTAACTATTTTCTTTATTGTAAAGGATATCAATGAAGAGTTTTCTTGTTCCTTTGAAGAGAAAAATTCTAATGAGGAGTAAACTTGTTCCTTTGAGAAGGAATATCCTAATGATATGCTCGAGGATGAAGAGGATTTCTATAATTAAAAAATAGGAGTGAGCTAATTGATGCTAGCTTTAGTATTAACACTTTGAGGATACATTTTGGTCAAGCTTTATAAATTCTTTTAGGATGAAATGCAAGAATGATCAATTTGAAGAATGAAATAACTTCTTTGATTTTACATGTAATAAATCTTCTTGTGGTGACTTCACTAATTTCTTGGAATTCTTTGTGAAAGATTATCAAATGAAGAGCCATAAGAGAGATAGATGCTTGAAGATACCATTTGGGCCAACTAAAGGTTTTGAAACTTTAATGCTTATCCAACGCAAGAATGGTATGTTTGATTGGTTAGTACTTAATTTTGGTCTTTCTAAATCTATGGAGGTAATTTTCTATTCCTTTCACTTTAGTAGTAGCAACTTTGTACTTATTAACCATGATTTATTGATTTTACTATTATATTCATGTTGTGAGTTGCCAAGTGGCCAACTTAGAGATGATTTGGAGATAATTTTTGTGTATAATCCTGGTGATTTACACTATGATTGTGGTTTGAAATTAAGCAAAATGTCCATTATCTTGTTGGGAGAAGTGTTCTTTATTGATCTTAAAGATGATTGGTTATACATCAAGAGTGTTCACTTTGATTGAAAATGGTGCATGAGTCATATTGTGAGGTGTCTTTATCATGCACAATAATTTGTAAGCATGAAGTGCTTGATGTTTTGTTTCTTTGTGCTAAGAAGTTCCTATGAAAACTTGATCTAGATTATTTTGACTCTTGGCATGAAGTGAATTTGAATAATAATCGAGTTGGTAGATCAAAATATACTTTATATGTGTGGTATACTCTTATGTTTGGACTACCTAAATCACTTTCCTTGTATCTTAAGCTTACAAGAATAATACTTTGTGCTAACTTACGAGATTTTATGACTCTATGTGATGATATTTTGTACGTAATTTTTAGAAGAATCTTTGTGCCTATTAGGAAGAATTGGGTCAAATAATGCAAGGAAAATTTTTGTAACGATTTGGTCGGTCGCTTCATGTGTTACCGCTCTGTTTTTCCCATTTCTATTTCTTATTGTCTCGCTCATCCATATTATGTGTTATCGGGTTGGCTGTCTTGGGCTTGAAAAGGTTTTGGTAAGGTTTGAGATACTTAGTCTCTATTGAGTAAGCTTAAGTTGAAAAAGTCAACCGGATATTGACTTATGTAAAAAAGGGGCTCAGATGTGAATTTCAATAGTTTGTATAGCTTCAAAAGATGATTTGGGACTTAGAAATGTGATCAGAACGTATTTTGGAGGTCCGTAATAGATTTCTGCTTGAATTGGTGAAATTGAAATTTTGGCGTTTTCCGGTTGATAGGTGAGATTTTGATATAGGGGTCGAAATAAAATTTCAAGAGTTGCAGTAGGTTCTTTGTGTCATTTAGGATGCGTGTGCAAAATTTTAGGTTATTCGGACGTGGTTTGATAGACTTTTGATCAAAAGCGGAATTCGAAAGATTTTTGAAACCTTAGGCTTGAATTCGATGTGATTTGGTGGATTCGATGTTGTTTGAGGTATCTTAAAGATTGGTATAAGTTTGGATAGTGGTATGTGACTTGTTTGTACTTTTGGTGGAGGTATCGGGAGCCTCGGGGTGATTTCAGATGGTTGACAGAAAGTTAAGAATTGGGAGTTGGCAGCTGAAGCTGGGTTAGCTGTCATAACCGCACTTGCAGCTAGGGGACCGTAGGTGCGGGCTTGCAGAAGCGCCCAGTGGGTCGCAGATGCAGAAATGGCCATGGGAGCTGGAATCGCAGAAGCGGCTATTTGAGCACACCTGCGGTATCGCAGGTGCGGGCGTTCGATCGCAGGTGTGGTTTTGGAGTTTTAAGTGAAACCGCATATGCGACGCTTTGACCACAGCAGAAGTACCGTAGATGTGGTGTAGGGACCGCAGGTGCGAGAGGCCTGGGTCAGAAAGTATATATTTCATCCTTCATGATTTTCAGCATTTCTTCACCATTTTCAAATAGATTTTGGAGCTTTTTGGGGGATTTTGAAGAGGGAATCCAAGGGAACTTTATTGAGGTAAGATTTCTGAACATAAAACTCGTTCCTATGGTGTTATTTCATTGATGAGGCTTGAAATTTAAGGAAATTAGTGGGTAAATATTGAAGAAACTAGGGCTTGAGATTGGAGACTTTTGATTAAGGATTTGAGGGGTCATTTGTGATCAGATTTTGGTACTTTTGATATGGATGAAATCGTGGGAGGATAAGGAGTTTAGTGATGTAATTTTTATCAGATTCCAAGATGTAGGTCCGGGGGTTGGGTTTGGTTAATTTCAGGGATTGTGTTGTAATTTGATTATTTTTGCATAGGCTTCATTTCCTTAGCATATTTTGACGTCATGATTCTGATTCTAGATAGATTCGGCACGAGTTGAGGCCGAGACAAGAGGCAAAGGCATCACGGGATAGAGTTTGGGCTGGATAGAGATAAGTAATGATTGTAAATATTGTTCTGGGGGTATTAAACACCGAATTTCACATCGTTGTGTTACTTTGAGGTGACGCACACGCTAGATGACGAGCATGGGGTCATGCACCTTTAGAGATTGTGACTTAGTCTGTCCCGTATGATTTTTTAACCGCGTATTTGATTGAAAACTATTTGCTATCATCATGTTTTGGGCTGAATGCCATATTTGGGCCTCGTGCTAATTGGTTTGAACCCGTAGGGGATTTTTACTAATATTCCTCACTGTTTTGATTTCGTATTTGTACTCAGTCATGCTGTATTCTGCTATTTTTATAACTTAGCCATATTTACTCTATTTTGATATCTTAAATGATATTTGGGCTGAGCATCATATTTTACTATGCACGAGTGGCTTTTAGAGATTTCTGACTGAATAGGGCCGAGGGCCTGTGTTGTGAGATTATTTTGGGATCGAGATGAGCGCCGCAATAGTGTTGTACTAATTTATGATTATGAGGTTGAGGACCTGAGTTGTTACGCCATTAGGGGGCTTGATATAAGGCCTGGAGCCTATTTGATTATGTCACGAGATGACTTGATATTGCGCTTGGGCCGTAAGGGGCTGATTCTGTTGGTATTTTGCCCGAAGGGATGATTTTATGTGTCTATCTTTTCTCACTGCTTTTCATTCACTTGTTTAACTGCTAAAAGATGTTTTAAAGAGGTTTTTACTGAACTAAGGTGTCTCTACGAGTTTTCTTTCTATTTTATTGCCTTGTTCTAGTTTTATACAGCCTCTTTGTACCATTTTTCTGTATTTTACGTGTTTTATTATCACTCAGCCGCCTTTACTTTTATTACTTATTGAGTTGGCGTACTCACATTACTCCCTGCACCCTGTGTGCATATTCAGGAGTCTTGGGTCAGCTAGCGAGGGCTGATTGCTTCCAGCAGGTTGTTCGGAGTTCACTAGATAGCTGCTCGGCATTCGCAACCCAGTGTTTCTCCTTCCTATCTTTAATTTCCCTATATTAGCTTTGTAGTAAACTGTGCAGTCCTTTTTCATACTCTTAAATGGATATTTAAATACTCATGACTAGTGACGCCCCGATATCGGGCTGTGTTTGTTTCTGCATTTATTTATTTCACTCTAATTTGGGATTTACCACTTATTAATGTCTTAATTATGAATTATTATCACTGTTAATTGGTTTGAGGATTTGTGTCGGCTGGCCTTGTTTCACGATAGACTCCATGACGACCGGGTCCATTTAGGGTCGTGACACTTTTTATTTTATCATTACCATGCATATATTTGCCTCTTGATGAGTTTATAATTGTCCTTATTCCTTTCTATGTTATGCAATGTTCGAATTTGAGGATGAATCCTTTTCAAGAAGGGGAGGATGATACGACCCAAGATAGACAACATGCGCTTTGGATGTCAATTGATGTCTACTTTTGCAATTGGAGGCTATGTGTGTAATTTGCCAACAATTGAAGACTACGTGTAGTTGAGGCTATACTTATAATAAGTGACTACTTTAGTTCCTTAGAATTAAATTAGGGTATTTGGGTCATTTATAATCAAATACCCACTCTACTATAAATATCCCTCGAGACTTTCATTTTAGGAGACCAATTTTGATGAATGATAAGTATTCTTTTGAGAGGTGTAATGGTAATTTTTCATTATTGATGACAACTTTAGCCAACGTGTGTTCTTCAAGTGGAATTATATTTTCACTTGAAGTTATTCCTATAGTTTAAGTTCACTTTGTTATATAATTGTTAGGTTATTGATTATTTTAATTATTTTACAATTACTACCTTGTTGGGTTTATTTTCAATTTATATCCTTTATCTTATTTAATTTCTTGTCTTCCGCATTTAGATTCGTATCGCTAGCTTTCGGCACTCTGTCATCAACCTTAGCTGCTCATATATCTTTGGCAATGTGGCAATTTGACTGCCATCACCCCGAATTCTTTGTGAGAGTTTGAAAAACTTCTCCTCATTAAGAGTTGGGACCAAACGCATATGTAAGTATAAGCGGCCGAAAAGTAATAAAGTCATAAGTATAGTATCGTTACTACGAGGATTTGTTACTAACCATTAACTAGATTAAATAATTCTAATTATCTAATTCAGGATCTTCCGCTGTGCGAATTTCCTGAGAATAAGAATTAAAACCAAAAGTATTTGAGTCTAAACTAACTAAAGAGAAAGAAAATAACTAATGAACTCTAAACAAAGGAAGAACAGGTATCAATCAAAACGATCTAGGTCTATGAGTAGTCTAATACTAATCATTTGTCTTTTTCACTTGAATTGACTAATAATTTATCCGGTTTATTAACTGAAAATATTAGTATTGCTCTTAAGAAATTATCGTGATCTTACTCGTCTGTTCAAACTAACCTAATGCCTATATGTCTGTGGAGTTAGATTCAACAAGAATGCATTCATAATTCCTGTATAGTGACCAAATCAACAAGAATGCATTCATCTGTTTCAAAAATATTGGCACTATTTCCTTATTAGCCTGTTTAAAAAGATTGGCATCTTTCAATATTTTTTAATAAGAAGTATTATAGCCACAAAAATATTATTGCGGGTTTAAGATCAACAACAACAACGATAACAAAAAACTCCGTGAGTTCTCACAAGTGGGGCCTATAGAGGATAGTGTGTACGCAGACCTTACCCCTGCCCTGGGAAGGAAAAGAGGTTATTTCCGATAGAGCCTCGACAAGCTTAAGAAGTTTCAAAAGTTTTACCATCACACAAATATTATACCTTATTTAAGACTGCATATCTCAAAAATCTTTCATTCTTTATTAAAATTTATGTCAATTCCAACTAAAACAATCATTTTGAAATGGAGGGAGTACTAAGTTTGGCGGAATAAAATATAAAATCCGATGAACTCTGGCCTCACGGCAGTTAAAAGTTGTGTAAAAAATTGTGTTTAATAACTATTTATAGGTATACAAGAAAGTCATCATGAGCCATCATTAGTTCATCCTTCTTGCATTTTCGTCCAATTTTGCAAATTCCCACTTTTCACCCAATTTTGCTCTAAATTTAATCTCCAATGTACTTGCAAAATAAAAACATAATATTAATTACAAGTCGCTATATATTCAAACGATGATTAAAAGTATCAAAATGTGAGATAAATGTGTAGTTTTAATTTTAAAAGGCATATAGTATTACAGTAAAATGTCTGTGTGTCTATATATATATATAACTTCTCTCTCGGCGCAGGCTAACGTACGCTTGGAAGCCATGGGAGGGAGAGGCAGGCCTAAGAAAAATTAGCATAAGAACGTTGTTAATGAACAACGATCAACGGAGACGAGGAAAGCAGTGCTAGAACTATTTGTGTTTAACTAAGGAAGTTCGAATTGAAGACCAAGCTGGAAATCTCACTCCGAGGAGCATGCAGAGTGAGATAAGCAAAGAGGAATTGCAGCTACACCTATAGCTACTCAAGCAACTGGAAGTGGATCTGGGAGCGGGAAAACTCAAGAGCAAGCCAGGAATAACACCAGCAATGGAACAGTACCATGCAACCATGGTACAATAGAGAGAAGCAAAAATGATGAACCAAAGGCTATCAAACAGGATCAATCATGGGAAAATATGGTAGCAGGGAATAAATTAGCCATGAAGGGTATGAATCTGCAGTTTATAGCTCCAATCGTTCAAAATGGTGAGAAAATTGTAAAATTAGAGGCTGAGGATGTCGATCGGGAAAATGATAAATGGAGATCTGCGATTATTCTGTATGTGATAGGGGATTCACCTACCATTGGAGCTATGGAGAGTTTTCTCAGCTTAGTAGGTAAGTTCTCAAGTGAGCCACAGATCTACTATCATAATGAGGGTTATTTTTCTGGAGGAAAGAGACCAAGTGCTATAGTCTGGACCTCCTACAATGAATAATAAACCTATAATCATGAAAGCATGGACTGAAGACTTCAATGTTCACGATGAGGTATTGAAGACTATCCCATTATGGGTGAGATTTCCCAATTTGCCTCTTAACTTCTGGAGCATGAAATCACTAAGCAAGATAGGAAATACTTTGGGGAACCCAGTGTATGCGGATGAATGTACTACTAGAACAATGAGGATCTCATATGCATGAATGCTAATTGAAATGGACATAACTAGGATATTGCCTAGAAGTGTAAAATTACAGGATCCTAAGGGGAGGCTAATTCAACAGGAGGTTGCCTATGATCGGGAACCAACATACTGCTCTAAATGTTTGAAAATAGGACATTACTTTGCTGAGATCAAAAGTCCACAACCACAGAGAATGATCCAATAAAGGAAAGCAGCCACAAGTAAACAGGTTTGGCTAAGAACTGACAAAATTGGAGCTAATGAAAAAAGAAAACAAAACAAAAGGAAACGATTGAATCTGACCAGATGAGAGAGCCAGAACCAACAGAGAAAGAAGTACAAAAGAAGGATGAAGGGTGGATTACAGTACTTGGAAAATCAGCAGCAATGGCAGCTAAGGCCAGACAAAATGAAGAGCAGGAATTTACAGGAAATAAAGAGGCCCAAACCTTGAAGAGCAGCACAAACTATGAAGAACCAGGTACAAGTAAAATGCAAATGATCAGTCAAGGAGTGCAGGAGCAGTATTATAAACCTTTTTTTATACCAATATGAGTATCATAACTTGGAATATTAGGGGGTTAAATAAAACATATAAGCAAAAGAAAGTGAAGGAGTTTATAAGAGGTAATAATAAAGCTCTAATAGTATTGGTTGAACATAGAGTAAATGAGAATAGAACAAATGAAATTATCAAAAAGATAGCACCTGGCTGGCAGTGGATATCAAATGCTAGTACAAGCAATAAAAGTAGAATATGGGTAGTATGGGATCCTAGAATTTATAATCTTGATCCAGAAGAAGTTGATGAACAGTTGATACATGTTCAGATTAGAATAATATCAAAGGCAATCACATTTTACTTTTCAGCAATATATGGATTACATACTATCAAAGATAGACTAAGTTTGTGGAGGAAGTTGAGACAGATACACAGTTTACAACAGAGGCCCTGGATAGCAATGAGAGAATATAATGATGTCCTCCAGGCATAGAATAGACAGCATTGTACTGAGGTACAAGATATGGAAACAAGAGATTTTAAGGAATATATGCTTGATACAGGGATGCATGAACTACAATGTGGGAAGGAATTATACATGGACTAACAATCACACTTATAGTAGAATAGATAGGGGATTAGTAAATGCAGCCTGGATGATGATAATGCCTAACATGAAAGTGCAGGTCTTAGAGCCTTTAGTGTCTGATCATTCACCATTAAATCTAATGATAACACAAGTGCAGGGGAAGAAAAATAGACCATTCAGATTCTTCAATTGTATAGCTGATCATCCTCAATTCATACAGAAAGTTGAACATGCCTGGGAAGGAAGGTATACTGGTGGTATGATTAAAGTAATATGGAATAAGATCAAGAAGGTAAAGGAGGCTATAAAAGAGATTAACACTCAGCATTATAAAGGAGTTGATGAGAAAATAAAAGGGATCAGGAAGGAGCTTCAATCAGTACAGGAAGAAATGAGTACCAATATACAAAAGCTAGAGCTAATTAAGAAGGAAAAAATACTTAAGGGTGATCTAGAAAAATGGGTACTAATTAAGGAAAGCATATATAGACAAAGATCAAGAGTGTAATGGTTGAAACTGGGGAATTCAAACTGAGCTTATTTATTTGCTCAAATGAAGAATAGGAATAATTTGAATGCAATACAGATACTATCTAATGATATTGGGGTCCAACTAGTGTTGGAGGAAGATATAGAGGCAAAAATCATGGGATATTACAAGAAGTTATTGGACTCAAGAGCAGATAGTCTTCCAGCTATTAATCCAAATGACATGAAAATAGGGGCAATATTGAATAGGGAACAACAACTACAACTTATCAAGCAAGTGTCAAAGGAAGAAATATAGGAAGCAATAAAAGATATTAGTGGCCTAAAAGCCCTTGGTTATGATGGTCTAAATACTGTATTCTTCAAGAAATTCTGGCCAACCATTGGGCAGGATGTGACAAAGGCTGTGTTGGAATTTTTTGAATCAGCACAAATGTTCAAGCCTATCAACTGCACTGCCATTACCATAATTTTTGAAGTCAAAAATCCTGCAAGCATTAAAGAATATAGGCATATCTCATGTTGTACAGTCTTGTACAAAGTGTTATCAAAGATTCTTACCAAGAGGCTACAAAGTGTAATGAAAATACTGATTAATAGTGCACATGCAGTGTTTGTTCCTGGCAGAGTAATCACAGATAATATTATTCTGAGTCATGAGCTTGTAAAAGGATATCGGAAAAAAGGGGCATCACCTAGATGTATGATGAAATTGGATATGCAGAAAGCTTATGATTCAATAGAATGGGCTTTTATGGAGCAGATATTACATGCATTAGCATTCCCAAAGCAGTTTGTAAGATGGATCATGACCTATATAGAAACTTTCGTATATACAGTCATGATCAATGGTGCACTAACTAAGCCATTTGAGGCTAGGAGAGGACTGATACAAGGGGACCCCTCTCTCACCATTTCTATTTGTGCTTTCAATGGAGTACTTGATAAGGAAACTAAAAAAACTGGCTGAGATCCCAAACTTCAACTTCCACCCCAAGTGTGCTAAGATGCAAATCTTGCAACTTGGTTTTACTGACAATCTTCTATTATTTTGCAGGGGTTATATTGGATCAGTTAAAATATTATTTCAATACTTTATGGAGTTCTCAGAAGCTTCTGGATTGAGGATTAACAAAAACAAAAGCTCAATTTTCTTTGGTTTAGTCACAAATGAAGAGCAGGAGGAGATCCTAGAATTTCTAGGAATTCATAGAGGTGTACTGCCAGTTAGATACCTTGGTGCACCACTGAGCTCCAAAAGAATATCCATAGCACAGTGTCAGCCACTTATTGATAAAATAGTGGGAAGAATTACTTCATGGACTGCAAAATTCTTGTCCTATACTGGAAAGATTCAACTCATAAAAAATATTCTGTTCTCCATTCAAACCTACAGGGCCCAAATATTTTTTCTACCAAAGAAGATCAAAAAACTAATTAAGTCAATATGCAGAAGCTTCCTATGGAATGGAGAAGGTACAGTTTCAAAAAAAGAACTACTAGCATGGGAGAAAATATGCCTTCCCAAGTCAGCAGATGGATTTAATATCATGAATATAGCAATCTGGAACAAAGCTGCTATATGTAAGCAATTTTGGAACTTATGTAAAAAGAAGAATAAGTTGTGGATACGGTGGGTACATGATTACTACATTAGAGGAAGGAACATCTGGACAATACAGTTAAAACAAGCATCATGGATGGTAGGCAAGATCATGAAGGTACAGAAGACTATGATGGAAGCAGGATTCAGCCAGGATGATATCACAAATATGAATAGTTGTTCTATCAAACAAAGCTATCACAGGCTGCGAGGTACGTTTGAAAAAGTAAGTTGGAGGAAAGTAGTATGTCACAATTGTGGATGCCCCAGATGGAACTTTATATTGACTATGACAGCACATGGAAGATTATATACAAAGGATAGATTGCATAAGTGGGAAATTTTAGTTTATCAAGATTGTGTTCTGTGCAGCAGTGAAGATCATACAACACTTATTCTTTGAATGTTCATATGCAAAAGTTCTGTGGAGTAAACTATTAGAATGGCATGGCATTGATAGATCAGTACAAGGATGGGATGAGGAGCTAAAGTGGGTAGAGAAATGGGCCAAGAGAAGGAATGCAACAGCTGAATTATACAAGATGGTGCTAGCAGCTACAATATACTATGTGTGGCAGGAAAGAAATGGTCAAATCTTTAAAAACAAGACAAGAGGATGGGAGATAGTTTGTAAAGCTGATAATCCAATAGATACACTGTCGTAGCAACAGGAAAGTAGAGAAATTCTGCACAGATTAAATTGATATCCAGTGTAATAGATGTAGATATTAAATAGATGGTACGGGGAGAAATTAGTATGATAGGCAACTATGTAAGGGTTTGATTTACTTGTAAATATTTTCCCTGGTAAATGAAAGAATTAATTACCAAAAAAAATGTGAGACAAATACTGGCTAAATATATGCATTTTAAACCGAACATCATTAAACTTCGAAAATGCTCTTTTTGGCAGCATCTTTGTTATATTTGCTTTTTAGTTTATTAACTTTATCTTACCGTTGATTTTTGTTTTTTTTTTTCAACGTGCAATTTATCCTTGACAAAAGTATAAAATGCATCATAATCTGCTGAGCGACTCACATTTTTTTTCATACTCGAGCATGCCTTTGATGACAACACGTCTTCCTCGCTCCATGTTCTTTGAATTTTTCATTGCTATTGTCTTTCTATCGTTGAGATGAGATTATGAAGATATACTATCAGCTGAAGTAGGTATCCGGTACTTTATAGGATCATTCGTGTGGTTTTTTTCCCCCTCTTTTTTTTTTTTTTTTTTGCATGAATTTTATTTTTTGGATAAGTTTAGACAAATCATTTCAAAGGAGAAAAGAACCAATGCTTTGTGTACTATTTTTATTTTTAATTGGAATGTCTTACTTTTATATTCAAGTTGAATACCATTTAAATACTAAAGTACTTGATGATGATAACTGAATCGACAGTGAAAATATTCCGGTATGGTTCATGCTTTTAAATCTTTTGAGCTTCTCCAGGGTTGTACATGTATTTATCTAAGTTTTAAAATTATGTCATTTTAAATGTTGGCTTTTAATTGAATTATAATATCTAGATTATAAGGACTTTATAAGTTTGGTGTTGGAAAAATTAATTACATGCAGTTCTCAAAAACCTAATTTGGTTTCTGTAAGTCTTCACCATTTTCGCAAAGTTATTTCTTGTCACGATTCGGATTTTCTACCATCGGGAGTCGTGATGGTGCCTACTTGTAAAAGTTAGGCAAGCCTAGTGTTATAGATTCATTACCTTTTTTACTTAGCCTTTTTAACAGTTCAATATAATAGGTGATCAAACAGCGGAATAATTAAAATAACCAAAAATGCGAAAGACAAAAACTTAATAGTTTAACCCAACATTGATACATGAATCCAAAATACAACTCTACCTAGAATTTGGTATCACAAAGTCACGAACAATCTACGAATACTACAAACAGAGGTCTGAAAGGTTAATACAACGCTATCTCTGAAATACATAAAAGAAACAAAATAGAAAAATAGAAGGAGACGCCATGGCCTGCGAACGCCTGCAGGACCACCTCGGGTGGCCTGATGGACTGAAGGCAACCAACACACAGCGGTCCAAAAGCTGCAGCACCGGGATCTGCACATAGTATAGAGTGTAGTATCAGCACAATTGACCCCATGTGCTGGTAAGTGCCTAGCGTAACCTCAGCGAAGTAGTGACGAGGCTAGGACCAGACTACAAAATAAACATGTGCAGTTAAATTATATACAAAAAATAAAAGCAAATATTTACAGTTAAAGATAGGAGGGGGAAAGCGTGTTGCGAGGAGTATTAGGTAATAACAGAATGCAAAAGCATGTTGCGAGGAGTATTAGGTAACAATAGAATGCCAATAGAGAAATGTAAAGAAAAACCATAGTTCAATTGCCAACAAGAATAAGGAAAACAAACACAATATTCACTTTCATTTCTTTCTTGTTGCGGCCTGATCCCATTTTATATAATACCGTTGCAGCGTGCAACCCGATCTCATTCATATAATACCGTTATGGCGTGCAACCCGATCCCATTTCATATAATACCATTGTGGCGTGCAACCCGATCCCATTTCCTATAATGCAGTTGCGGCGTGCAGCTCGATCCCATTTCATATAATACTGTTGCGACGTGCAACCCGATCCCATTGCATATAATACCATTGAGGCATGCAACCCCATCCCATTTCATATAATACCCGTTACGGCATGCAGCCCGATCCCATTTCATATAATACCGTTGCGGCGTGCAACCCGATCCTATTTCATATAATACCATTGCCGCGTGCAACCCGATCCCATATACAATTCAACATCAGTCATAAAAGTATCCCGGCAAGAGAACAAGAGTATAACAACAACATCCCGGCAAGGCAGACAATATCATAAACAATAACATCCCAGCAAGGGAGACAATATCATAAATAATAACATCCCGGCAAGGGAACCAACAATGATAATCATCATTTTAAGCATGAATAAATCACAATGGAGTCACAACAATTACAATTCAAGACTCACGGACATGCTTGACACCGACATATAGATACTCGTCACCATACCTATACGTCATACTCCACAATTAACACATAGCAAATAAGACACAACTCCTAATCCCTCAAGCTAATTTTAGACCAAACATTTACCTCAATGCCACGAACACAATTCAAGCCTCTACTACCGCTTTACCTCTTCGGATCCACCCGAATAACCTCTGCTGATAAAACATGACCCAAGAAAGCAACTGATCCCAACCAAAACTCACACTTTAAAAACTTAGAATACAACTGACTATCTCTCAAAGTCTGAAGAACAACTCTCAGATGCTGCTTATGCTTCTCTCGGCTGCGGGAATAGATCAAAATGTCATCAATGAAGACTATTATGAACGAATCAAAGTAAGGCTTGAACACTCAGTTCATCAAATCCATAAAAGTTGTTGGGGCATTTGTCAACCCAAATGACATCACTAAGAACTCATAATGGTCATACCGAGTGCGGAAAGTTGTCTTAGGTACATTGGATGACTAATCCTCAACTGTTGGTAGCCAGATCTCAAGTCAATCTTCGAAAATACCTTGGCACCCTGAAGCTGATCAAACAAATCATCAAACCTCGGCAATGGATATTTATTCTTGATTGTAACCTTGTTCAACTACCGATAATCTATACATATTCTCATCAATCCGTCTTTCTTCTTAACAAACAACACCGGCGTACCCCAAGAAGAGATACTAGGTCTAATAAAGCCCTTATCAAGCAAGTCTTGTAGCTGCTCCTTCAATTCTTTTAACTCTGGCAGGGCCATACTATATGGCGGAATAGAAATAGACTAAGTGCCCGGAGCCAAATCAATGCAGAAGTCAATATCCCTTTCAGGTGTCATGCCCGGCAGGTCTG
Organism: Nicotiana glauca; assembly: GCA_026770625.1. NCBI lineage: Eukaryota > Viridiplantae > Streptophyta > Magnoliopsida > Solanales > Solanaceae > Nicotiana > Nicotiana glauca. The sequence continues at coordinate 77,084 of MU696781.1, read as the reverse complement.
ATGGAAACGCCTCAGGAAGCTTACGAACAATAGGCACAAAATCCATAAAAGCAACCTCAGCACTAGAATCGCGAACATATGCCAAATAGGCCAAACACCCATTCTCGACCATAAGCCGATCCTTCATATATGAGATAACACTACGGGTAGAATGACCATGAGTTCTTCTCCACTCTAAATGAGAAAACACTGGCAAGGCTAAGGTCACATTCTTGGCATGACAGTCCAAGTTAGCGTGGTAAGGTGATAACCAGTCCATCCCCAATATGACATCAAAATCAACCATATCCAAAAGTAAAAAGTCTACTCGGGTCTTAAGACCCCCAAGCACAAGTATACAAGAATGATGAACACGATATACCATAATAGAATCACCCACTAGTATAGCCACATATACAGGAGAACTCAAAGAATCACTAGGCATGATCAAATATGGTGCAAAATGAGATGCCACATAGGAGTATGTAGACCCTGGATCAAATAGCACTGAAGCATCCCTACTACAAACTAGAATGGTACCTGTGATAACTGCATCAGAGGCCTCAGCCTCAGGCCTGGCTGGAAGAGTATAACATCGGGGTTGGGCCCCACCACTCTACCTCCACCTCTAATACCCCTACCTCCACATCTAGCTAGCTGAGCGGGCAGTGAAACACTCGATGCCTGAACCATGGTACGATAACTCTGGTGCTGAGAACTACTCGGTGCTCGAGGGCAAAATCTAGCAATATGCCTCGTGTCGCCACAAATAAAACAAGCCCTCTGTTGCTGGGACTGACGAGCCTGAAAACTTTGGAGCGGAGGTGCACCTCTGTTGCTGGGACTGACGAGCCTGAAAACTTTGGAGCGGAAGTGCACTGATAGAAGCTGACAATGTATTATAGGACTGCTAATCAGAATACTACATGTGAGAACCACGGCCACCTAGGGCACCGTGAGAAGCCTGAAGCACTTAATGGAATGGCCTGAGAGGATGGCCCCTACCAAAAGAATCCCTACCTCCAGACGAGGCACCACTGAACCTACCAGAATGACGAGGTCTCTTGTCAGACCCCTGAGC
>MU696781.1:26594-74438 GCA_026770625.1 Nicotiana glauca | reverse complement strand
CCCCCCATGATATAACCATCTCAACTCTCCTGGCCACATTGGCCACATCCTGGAAGAAAATCTCGCTCCCCGTCTCCTTAGCCAACTGAAGTCAAATAGGCTAAATGAGTCCCTCAACGAACCTTCTCACTCACTCTCTCTCTCTCTCTCAGTGGGAAGTATAAGAAGAGCATGACGGTCCAAATCAATAAAACTAGTCTTGTACTGAGTTACAGTCATAGAACCCTACTGGAGATGCTCAAACTACTTTCGATAGGTCTCCCTCTGAGTGATAGGAATAAACCTCTCCAGAAGTAGCTGAGAAAACTAATCCCAAGTCAAAGCTGGTGACCCAGCTGGTCTAGCCAAACAATAATCTCTCCACCAAGTCTTGGCAGATCTAGATAAACAAAAAGCAGCAAAGTCGACCCCATTGGTCTCCACTATCCCCATGTTCCTGAGAACCTCATGACAGTTGTCTAAATAATCCTGTGGATCCTCAGAAGATGCACCGCTGTAAATGGTAGTGAAGAGCTTGGTGAACCTATCCAATCTCCACAAAGCATTAGTAGACATAGCTGGACCCTCTCCGGTATGTGCTACAATACCAGGCTGAACTAACCCAACTGGCTAAGCTGCTGGAGTTTGAAAGTGGGGAGCTTTCTGCTCCAGAGTGCGAGTAGTAGGATTTTGGGCTCCTCCTCCAGCCTGAGAGACGACTGGTGCTACAGGAAGCAAGCCTGCTTGAGTGACACTCTCCATAAGGCCCACTAGACGGACCAGAGTATCCTGAAGTACCGGGGTGGTGATGAACCCCTCTAGGACCTGAGCTGGCCCCACTAGAACTGACTGGGCTAGAACCTTCTCTTCAAACTCAACCTGAGGCTCCGTCTCTAGTGCCACTGCTCGAGCTCTGGGCTGAGCTCTGCCTCTACCTTAGGCCCTAGCACGGCCTCTGCCTCTACCCCTCGCAGGAGCTACTACTAGGGGCTCGAGCTGTTGGTTCGCTGATGAAGCGGTACGTGTTCTCACCATCTGCGAGAAAACAAAGTAAAAGTTCAATTAGCATTGAGAAATCAAGTCGCATGACAGGAAAGAATAGATGTGAAATTTTTCCTAACTCCATAACCTCTGGGATGAATATAGATGTCTCCGTACCAATCCCTTGTACTCTACTAAGCTTGTCTATGAATTGTGAGACCTAAGTAACCTAGATCTCTGATACCAACTTATCACGATCCGGATTTTCCACCATCGGGAGTCGTGATGGTACCTACTCGTGAAAGCTAGGCAAGTCGAGTGTTATAGATTCATTACCCTTTTTACTTAGCCTTTTTAACAGTTCAATATAATAGGTGATCAAACAGCGGAATAATTAAAATAACTAGAAATGCGGAAGATAAAAACTTAATAGTTTAACCCAACATTGATACATGAATCCGAAATACAACTCTACTCAGAATTTGGTGTCACAAAGTCACGGATTATCTACGAATACTACAAACGGAGGTCTGAAAAATTAATACAATATTGTCTCTAAAATACATACAAGAAACAGAATAGAAATATAGAAGGAGTCGCCAAGGCCTGCGGACGCCTGCAGAACTACCTCGGGTTGCCTGATAGACTAAAAGCAGCCACCTCACAGCTGTCCAAAAGCTGCAACACCGGGATCTACACACAGTGTAGAGTGTAGTATTAGCACAACCAACCCCATATGTTGGTAAGTGCCTAGCCTAATCTCAGCAAAGTAGTGACGAGGCTAGGACCAGACTACCAAATAAACCTATGTAGTTAAATCATATACATCAAAAAAATAAAGGTAGATATTTACAGTTAAAGATAGGACGGGAAAAAGTATACTGCGGGGAGTATTAGGTAACAACAAAATTCCAATAGAGAAATGTAAAGAAAAACCATAATTCAATTGCCAACAAGAATAAGAAAAACAAACACATTATTCACTTTCATTTCTTTCTTGTTGTGGCATGCAACCCGATCCCATTTTATATAATATCGTTGCGGCGTGTAACCCAATCCCATTCATATAATACTGTTGAGGCGTACAACCTAATCCCACTTTATATAATATTGTTGCAGCGTGCAACCCGATCCCATTTCATATAATACAGTTGCATCGTGCAACCCGATTCCATTTCATATAATATCGTTGCGGCGTGCAACCCGATCCTATTTCATGTAATACCATTACGACATACAACCCGATCCCATTTCATATAATACTTTTGCGGCGTGCAACCCAATCCGAATTCATATAATACCGATGCGGAGTGCAACCCAATCCCATTTCATATAATACCGTTGTGGTGTGCAACCCCATCCCATTTCATATAATACCATTGCAGCGTGCAACCTGATCCCATATACAATTCAACATCAATCATAAAAGAATTCCGACAAGGGAATAAGAGTATAACAACAATATCCCGGCAAGGAAGACGATATCATAAACAATAACATCCCGAAAAGGGAACCAACAATGATAATCATCATTTTAAGTATGAATAAATCACAATGGAGTCACAACAATTACAATACGATACTCACGGACGTACTTGATACCGACGTATAGATACTCGTCACCATGACTATACGTCGTACTCCACAATTAACACATAGAAAATAAGACATAACTCCTAATCCCTCAAGCTAAGGTTAGACCAAACACTTATCTCGATGCCATGAACACAATCCAAGCCTCAACTACTACTTTATCTCTTGTTTCCACCACCAATTCGCTTGTATCTAGCCACAAGTTACTAAACGATATCAATAAATGCTAAATGAATCAATTCTAATGAATGAAAATAAGTTTTCCAATGATTTCCCCAAAAAGTCAAAAATCGACCCCGGGCCCACATGGTCAAAACTCGAGGTTCGAACCAAAACCCGATTACCTATTCCCCCACGAACTCAAATATATGATTTTTTTAAAATCAAACCTCAAATCGAGGTCCAAGCCTCCAAAATTTAAAAATCCTAAGTTTTACCCAAAACACCCAATTTTCCTCATGAAAACCCTTGATTTTAAGTTGAAATCATGTAAAAAGATGGATTAGATTGAAAGAAATGAGTTAGAAATGACTTACTAATGATTTGGAAGAGTAGTTGCCTTTGAAAAATCTACCAAAGATGTTTTAGGTTTGACAGAGTTTGAAAAATGAGTAAATTTTCGGCTAAGTTATGATTTAGCAGGTTGCAGATGTCGCAATTGCGACCAGAGCTTGCAATCGTGAACCCCTTCAAGGTCTACTATCTTCGCAAATGCGAAGTATATGTTGCATTTGCGACTATGAATAAATCCGATCACCTTCGCATTTGCGAGGGACCTGTCGCATTTGCGAGGGAAGTGTCATATTTGCGACCAAGGCCTGCCTAGGCTTAGTTCGCATTTGCAACACTAGAGTCGCAATTACCAAGCCTGTCCTCTTACAAAATCGAAGCTTGGTCTCGCAATTGCGAGATCAGAGACCTGGGCAAAAATACCAGATACCATCACTTGCTCCTAAATCCAATTTCACTTTGTGGCCTATCCAAAACTTACCCGAGCCCTTGGGGTTCCAAACCAAACATGCACGCAAGTCCAAAAACATCATACTTATTTGCTCGTGCGATCAAATCATCAAAATAACATCAATAACCATTTTAGCATCGAAATCAAAGAAAAATCTCATGAACTCTTAAGTTCCATTTTTAACAACCGATGGTCCGATCCACGTCATATTAAGTTCGTTTCTTACCAAATTTTACGAGCTCAACTTAAATCCCATGTAAGACCTGTACCGGGCTCCGAAACTAAAATACGGGCTCGATATATAAATTTCCAAAAACTCTTATAATTTCAGTTAAACAATTTTCTTCAAAAATTCATTCCTCGAGCTTGGGACCTCAGAATTCGGTTCCGGGATTACGCACAAGTCCCACATTTTCCTACGGACCCTTCGGGACCGTCAAATTACGGGTCCGGGTCTGTTTACCCAAAATATTGACCAAAGTCATCTTTATTCAATTTTAAAAGTCAATTTCCTTAGTTTATTTAATTTTCACATAAAAGCTTTCCGAATACACGCCCGGACTGCGCATGCAACTTGAGGTGAGACAAAAAGGAGGTTTTATGACCTCAGAACACAAAATTTTCTTTCAAAATAAGTGATGACCTTTTGGGTCATCACACTTCTAGCCCGTTTAGCCAAGCTTCTAAAATTAGCTTATTTTGAGAAGTATTTTTCTCAAAAATACTTTTTAAAAAAGTATTTTTGGTGAGAAGTAGTTTGGTTTTGGCTAATTAATTAGAAAAGCACTTTTGAGCAGTAATTAGTGTTTGGCCAAGCTTTTGAAAACTGCTTCTAAATGTATTTTTCTCAAAAGTGCTTTTGGAGAGAAGCTACTTTTTTCTGCTTCTCCTCAAAATTATTTTTTTTCCTTCCAAAAGCTTGGTCAAACACCTCAATTTTTGGTCAAAAGTGCTTTCGTCCAAAAAAGTACTTTTAGCCCAAAGAGAAGCTTGGCCAAACAGTCTATTCGTCAAACTCTAATAAATCTTCCAAAGTTGACATTGTTTTCGGACTGGTCATTCAAAAATAGCTAGTGTTTGCAAAGTCATTGAAAAATAACTGCTCCCTTCGTTTCATAGTAGATAAGGCAGTTCGACTCAGCACGGAGTTTAAGAAAAAAGAAGAAGACTTTTCAAACTTGTGGTCTTAAAAGCTTAAAGGGTAAAAGGTTTGTGGGGCCATGTGTCTGTAAAAATTTCTCATTAACGGTAAATGCGTAAAATAAAAAGTTTAAAGTTAAATTATTTTCAAATTTAGAAATGTGTCATTTGTTTTGGAACAAACTAAAAAGGAAAGTACCTCATCTAATATGAAACAGAGAAAGTACTATTTTTCTGCAATAGGGTCCGATCCAGCATAATATACCGTAGATCGGTGCACCTCTGTATGAACTTCCAGCATATTATGCTGGAACTCCAACACGCGAAAAGTTCCAACATAATATACTGAGATTGGAGCATCTATGTATGAACTTCCAGCATATTATGGTGGACTATATTATGCTGGAGTTGCAGTATACTTATGCTGGAGTTCCAGTATACTTGTGCTAGAACTCCATTATAGTGTGCTGGAGTTTCAATATACTTATGCCGAAACTCCATTATAATATACTGGAGTTCCGGTATACTTATGTTGGAACTCCAATATATTATGCTGGAGTATTTTCCGAATATTGAACATTGTTTTCGTTCAGACTTATCTTTCCATGAAAAGTAGCTAAATTTCGATTACTTTTGAAACTTTGACTATTTTTGAATGACCACTTGTAAATCTGGCTATTTTAAGTTTCTCCTATTTGATCTTCTCTTTTATTTTACATTCTATAGGGAGCCTTGGAATAAACAGTCAAGTTGTCTTCGTGTGACCTATAGGTCATGGGTTCGAGCTGTAAGATCAACAAGCATTGTGGTAGACTGCCTACATCACACCTCCTTGGGATGTGACTCTTTCCCGGACCATGTATGAACGCGGAATACTTTGTGAACCGGGCTGCTTTTTTTTAATTTTACATTCTCAAGCTTAACTTTTTAGATTCTAGATGAATTCTTTATGTAAGACTTGAATTATAAATGTAGTTGTTTGACAGTCTTCATTACTATATCAGTCTGGAAAAGGTATCGGACCTCACACATGGTCATCTTTTTTTTGGACCTTGTATGTTTTTTAAATCTAATTTTCTAGCTTTTACTTAGATCTAGAAAAATTAAAATAAGAAAATTACAGAATAAAAGAGAAGAAATAATTAGTTTTTTATAAAACAGTCATAAGAATTTTGACATCTCCTTGTCGGAAAAAGGTCCAAATATACTCCTCTGTTTTTGAATATTATCTACACTTAACTTCTATTATGCTATCCAGTCAAATTACCCTAACCGTTATGCTATCTGGCCAAATTTAGCCTTATCATCAACAAACATTTAAAAATTACTTCTTGGTCTGTTAAGTAATTCAAAATCTCCCAAATTACTTTTATTTAAATTACTTGTTGTTCTTCTTGCTCCGCTATTTTCAGAAATTACTATTGATGTGTATGCTAAAGTTACTAGACTACACAAATTATTCACAAATATTTTTAATTTCAAATGCACCCACTTCTCTTCTTGTAATAATGAGTTTTCAATTAGTTTAAAATTTTATTTATTTTTCAACATGTATATTCATATTTTGTCATTGGCTGGTTATTATAGAATTTCATCGACTAACTTAAGAGTGACAAATGTGTAGGCATTTGACTAAAGCAAAGTTGAATTCGACAATGTAATCAATTACTAATACTTGCAAAGTCTCCATACATTTGATGCAACAAATTCATTAAAATTGGGATGCTGTAAGTATTTTTAAAAATTAAACAAGCAAGCTAATTTAGATTTTTCAATTATTATACTTTGTTTATTGACGGTTGTATTGTTTAATATTTGTTTTCTCTAATTCAGAAAGCATGTAAATGCCAATTATGTTGAAAATAGTGAACCAGAAGAAGGATCAGTAACTTATATAAAATGATTTTGGTCACTTGACGGACTGAGGGGTAATTATTTAAAGTTTGCTGAGTTTAGTTGTAAATTTAGCCCAATAGTATAACAGTAAAAGTAAATTTGGCCCGATAATATAACGGAGATTAAATGGAAATAATATCTGAAAGTAGAAAGGTATATTTGGCCCTTTTCCCCAATCCTGAAAGCAGAGGTTACAAGTGTTGGGTGCACAAAGTAGTTCTGAGCGGCCAGTGTACAATGCTAAATTTTCAACTGTTTCAGCTATCAGGTCGTCTGGTTATTAGCCAAATTGTCAAACTTTACAAGAAAAAGATATTTCTACTATATATAAATGGCTAAGAAGGACGAACAGTTCAATGAGAAATTGTACAAACAATATTAAAAGTTATACTTTAAAGTGGGGTTTTCTTTGTCCCTTCATATCAACACGTGTTTTGATTTCTACTCCTTTGATTAGAACATGTTATGAATAAAAATAATCAATGGGCCATGATGAAGAACGGGTTTAAGCAACTAGCAAACTTTGTGTGGGATCCGGGTTGATGGGCCCAAGACTCCCTTCATCAAATTCTCACAAGCCTAAGGTTCCAACTTCCAATCATGTATGTATGCAGGACACATTTAAGACCTGCTAATACTAAAGGCAAGAGGATCTAGTTGAGATGTCTTTTTCCACGTAAACCAGCAAGTTTGTTCTCCCCCCTCGCTCCTCAGACATCTACTGGGAACTCGGCAAGCCCTTCGGAGCAAAAAAAGCTTCACAGTAAAGAAAAACATACTACAAACATGATTGTTGCAACTTAAGGATTACCAAGTAAGGTTGTGCCAGTTGTCGAGCGAGGTCTTGTGACTTGTGAGATCACGTCGTCCACTCCCTTCTCCGTGGGTCACCATAAACCTGAAAACCCCAGCAAATGTATGAGAAAGAAACACAAACCACTGAATCCTACATATGTTTCAATCATGCCATTAAAACTGATATAAAATACGGGGTGGCGTTAGTTAAACAATTGGAGTCCTAAGAATGAAACACTCATCTCCAATATACTCAAAGATTTAGCCAAGATCCAATATGTTGTTACATTGCTTTGTTGTTAATGATATTATCAGTGAACTTCAAAAGTAGAGTCTAAGATAATCTTGCAAAAGTTGTTAACCAATTCAAATAACAAACACTTCCTAACTACGTTGAAGGAAAGGAAAAAAAGAAGTTAGTTTTTTCCGAAAAATTTCCTCCAAAGTTACTAAAACTTGAAAGTTGATGCTTCCTATGTTCCAAAAAATTGAAGAGACTCGCTGACCTTTGAACAGAGGTCAAAAGCAAGGATCAAGTAACTCATATTCTCAGGTCAACATTTTATTTCAATTTGGAGTAAAGACAGAAGTTCCTCAAAGCAATTAATTAGCATTTCATTCACCAAGTGTCAAAGGAAGACCATGAGGATGCAACTGCAGTATATGGAACACAAATAGGAGCACCCAAGAAACATAAAGCCAGCAGTCATAATGGAAACCATGTATACTGTACTGTTAGATATTGCATCTAGAATAGCATTAGCAGCTTTTTCCTTTGGTCTATAAAATAACAAGACTTACAGAACTCAGCCCATTGCCAAAAATCAACTTCTTTTTTGTTGGATCCTTCATCTGTATGCTGCTCATTTGCAACAAAACTACAGGATAGGTCATATATAGATTACAGATATAATTGACAAAATCAATTCATTAGGTCCTTAATCTTAAAGAAACTATAGCAAGATGGTCAATAAAAGCGAACTGAACAAGCTACGTCTCTCTCAGAGAGAAGAAAAAGAAACAGAAAAGGGGGGACGACACAAGCATTATAAAACAAGTGATAATCAAATGAATGTATGGGAAACCAAAAAAAGGACATGCGCCAGCATAAAGGTTTATTTTATGTATTCAAGAACTGCAAACTCCCCGAAAATATAAACTTAACAAGAAAAATCCAAACAAGAACTAGATTAACAGGCCAGATGCCTAGACTTATTGGTTATTGCCTTGTTTTTGCACTTCTATTCGCATTTACTATTGAGCAAGTACAAGTGTGGGTTCTAAGAAAGACAATTTAGGTAGAATTTGCAGAGCAAAAATCAACCACCAAACTGCCATTACATAATATATCAACTCAATAGAACCTAATCAAAAGGACATGTACCAATAACAATGTGATGAAGCACCATCACTAGATACCACAAAGAAACAAATGAATATCCAAACCAGTCTCAACCTTGACACTTGCTGGTTTCTGTATCCTACAATATCGTAAAAGTGAATTAAAGTATCGAAGGCTTACCCTGACCACCGAACAAAGCTTTTGCTTTTTCCTTGAGCAGAAAGAACAAGGCTGAAGTTGCTGAACTTACTGCAACACATCTATTCATTGAAACATAACCATGCAAAGAATCCAGATCCCAGCCCAAGTACAAAAGAAATAAACTACTATATGAATTAAGAGTGAAAGTACTCCTATCATTTAGCCTTTACGCATACATAACTAGAACGCTGAGAAGAAACAGGCAATGTACAATCAGTTAATAGTGAATAAAGCATAAATACATAGCAAGGTAGTTCCAGCATGACAAGGTTCATTCATTAAGCAAAGGCCAAACCTGCAGTGCATAATTGTAAGACATAACAAGTTCATGAAACAATTTCAGAATACATTTTCATCTATATACCAATTTCTGTCTACTATCAAATTCCCCCAATATCTAGAGGAAATACTAACACTTTCCATTTCAAAACAAATAGCTTTCATATCTTTTCAGAAGAATTTCGGCTTCAGATTCAACCAGAAACAAAAATAGCCCCCACAATCAATATCAACATCAATAATCACATTACAATCTAGAAAGATCACTGCATTAGAACCTGCATAATCCAAAATTAAGCAAGTTCAAACCTTTATAATCCATACATGTTAACTAAATTATCTTGGCATTCCAGCATAGCATAAAGTACATTTATCTCAGCCCTTCCCTTAAGAAAAACAAAATACATCTTCAGCTACTTTGTCATCAAAATCAATACAATAACACAATTAGACCAGCAAAACTTGTGGTACATACAACACCAATATCTTAACTATAATATAACAATGCATGTCTCAAAAAAAAATTACAAAGTAATAACAAATGATATAGAACTACATTTCAATTGACTGACAATAATTAGATGTAGCAAGCAATATCCAAAAAGTAGATTTGTTCATTCACTTAGCACCAGCAATTTAGTTACAATATAGAAAATCAGAACTCAAAAGAAAGAAGGAAAACTGGTTTCCCAAATTTCCAAGATAACCCTAAGCCTAATTCCCCAAATAACCCTAAATTCCCAAATTTTCCCACATGACCTATTAACTTAAGAACTGGTAAACTTAGTCACAGCCTTGGTTCCTTCAGAAACAGCATGCTTAGCCAATTCACCGGGTAGCACCAATCTGACCGCGGTCTGAATTTCCCTGGAAGTAATAGTGGGCTTCTTATTATACCTAGCAAGTCTAGAAGATTCCTGAGCCAATTTCTCAAAAATATCGTTGATAAAACTGTTCATAATCCCCATAGCCTTGCTTGAGATCCCGATGTCTGGATGAACTTGCTTGAGCACCTTAAAGATATAGATCTTGTAGGTTTCAACACTCTTTTTAGCCTTCTTTTTCTTCTTGTCTGCACCATTGGCGCCGTCCTTCGCCGGAAGCTTCTTCCCGGCCTTTGGCTTCTTCTCCGCCGGAGCTTTCTCCTCGGCCGGTTTCTTCTCGGCGGGCTTCTTCTCTGCCTTAGGAGCCATTGAAAATTTTAAAGAGGAAGAGTAAAGTTTAGAGATTTGTTCTAGAGAAAAGCAAAATGTGTTGCGATGATGAAAATATCAAATGAGCGTTTCGTATTTATAGATTGTTGATGTTTGTTTTAATTGGAGAATAGAGAGTGGCGCGGATTGATGAGCTGAAATGATTAGAATCGTTGATTGGCAAAGTACTTGAAAATGAGATCACGGTTGATAGAGCAAAATTTTATTTTGACACTAGTTGTATGAGTTAATTTTTTTTCGTTTCATGGCCTTATATACCCAAAAATATAAAATTTGGGTCCGCAAACCTATGAGATAAAAAAAAAATTTATGAGATAAAAATAAGTCACATATAACTAGGGGGTCGTACACACAAAATAAAATTTCTCGTTCGTAGAGGATGCGTGAAAAGTAGGAAAAGTGTACAGGTTACTGCTTTAGAAGTACACGTGGGTATCTGTTATTCGTTTTAAGATAGTTTCATGGATCGATGACGTGGAGATTCGAAAAAAAGTGTGAAGTGGCTGCGGATGAGATTATCCGAATTCTAATTTGGAAATTTTGGCTCCAATTCAAGCTGTAAATTTGTTATTGTAACGGCCAAAAATAGGATGAACCAAATTTTACGAGGCTCTTTAACACATGTTGGACAAGGAAAAATCAAATTTCTATCTGATTTCTCTGAGTTTTACATTTCTTGTTACTTTAGTATGTTCAGTGGTAACGTTATAATTTAGTCTCATTTATAATGTGTGAGAGAGAGAGTATTTGATAAGTTTGAAATAGGTTGAATACTCAAAATTAGTTGAGTTTCCTATTTAAGTGGCTTTAATGGAGATATATTTAAGGGATATGAAAAGTTGTATATAATTTAATTAAAAAGTTAAAAAGTTGTAATAAATTGTACTTTATGTAATTTTCTGAAAGCAGTTGTAATTCTTTTAAATTAGTATTAAGAAGGTTGTATTCGGTGTAAATTCATCTTTTTTTTAATAATTAAATTGGTCAATATTAATAAAAGTCGGCCTATTTTTGGTAAGAAGGTTGCACACTCTTTAAAAATAACAAGTTGGCCCAACTTTTATATTTTAATTATTTAATTGAATAGCCTAAATAAAAATCAGAATTTTATTTTATTAAATAACATTATAATTCAGTCTCTTTTATAATTAATCTAAACGCTAGGCAATTAGTAGGAACGCTTTAACCTTTTTTATTCACGGAATCGCTTGCGTAGCATGATGTTTAACATTCAATAAATTAATTCAATAATCTCATATCATATTCATTAGTCTTAGTTAATTTTTAATTTAATTAATTCTTTGCTAATCGCGGATTCGCTTACGTAGCGCGATAGTTGACTTATAATAATTCTCAAGAATTAATTTTCTCAAATATAGTAATTTCTCAAAAGTACAAATAAATCCTAACCAATGATAATTAGGATCAGAAAGATCACCAAAGGCTCCACGAAAATCCTAACTAATTTATCAATAAACTGATCGACTTTAAAATAGATAGCACTTTGTTTCTCTAATTCATTCGAACTACAGCCTCATTTTACCAACCTACTCTGGCCCCTTTTTGTCACGATCTGAATTTTTTATCCTCGGGGGTCTTGATGGCGCCTACTCGTGGAAGTTAGGCAAGTCAAGAACCTTTGCAAACATTAACCCATCTCGTTTTATACATGATTAAACAATTAAATTATCAATGAATAAGCAATTAAAGACAATGAAAAGTAAAATTTAGCGAAAGTCTGAACTAGATATAGGAACAGCGTCTAGAAACCAATACAGATCTCTACCTAGCACTTGGTGTCACATCAATACATGGGCTGTCTAGGATTACTACAAATAAGAGTTTGAAATAAAGGATATAGTCTGTCACGAATACAAAGGTCAACAGAAAATGAAAACTCAAAGAAGAGACGCCGGGCCTACGGACGCCAGTAAGGCTACCTCGGAGTCTCGTGGACTGAAGGTCAGAACCCTGACTACTGTTACGCACCGTAAACTGCTCCGACACATGTATCTGTGCAAAAGAGCACAGAGTGTAGTATCAGCACAACCGACCCCATGTGCTGGTAAGTATCTGGCCTAACCCCGAAGAGGTAGTGATGAGGCTAGCACCAGACTTCAAATAAACCTGTGCAGTTATATGATATATATTGCAGAAAAATAAACAAGTAATGAGCAATTAAAAGGGGAGGGGGTACATGCCTCTGGGAAACATTTCAACTTAACAGAAAATGAATAAATATGAAGGAACACAACAATGTCTAAAACAAATATGATAACACTACTATTGCGGCGCTCAACCCGATCCGTACGTATAAATATAAATGTTGTGGCGTGTAACCCGATCCAATAAATACAATATATATCTGTTGCGGCGTGCAGCCCAATCCAATATAATATCTGTTGCGGCATGTAACCCGATCCAATATAATATATGGTGCAGCGTGCAACCCGATCCAATATAATATATGTGTTGCAACATGTAACCCGATCCAATATAATATATGTTGCGGCGTGCAACCCGATCCATATATGTATACATTAATAAAATATTGTGGCACGCAACCCGTTCCAATTATATAACTTACAGTAATCATAAAATACTCTATCCTGGCAAGGGAACTCAACAGTACAAGTATATTCATCCCGGCAAGGGAGAACCAGCTATAATCAATCTCAATTTAACTTTTATCATTTCTATTATCACCATTTCTAACTCATAATTAACTTCGACGAAAATCAGTTAAGCCTTTGCTCAATATCATAGGTCTACTCACAATTTCAACCATAGTATTATTCAAGAATACAACAAATGTCAATTTAAGACTCACGGTCATGCTCGACACCGACGTATAGATACTCGTCACCATGTCTATACGTCGTACTCCACAAGAAACATATAGCAAATATGATTCAACTCTTAATCCCTCAAGCTAAGGTTAAATCGAACAGTTACCTCAAACTTCCACGGCCAATTCAATCCTCAATTACCGTTTTTCCTCTCGAATTCGACTCCAAATCAATTATATCTATAAAATAATGACTTCAATATATCAGTAAATGCTAAACAATATGAACCAAATGCCTAATTATAGTTTTTCCATCATTCTCTCCAAAAAATCAAAATTCGACCCCGAGCCCGCTTGGTCAAAACCCGAGGTTCAGATTAAAATCAAATCCTCCATTCGCCCACGAGCCCAAATATATAATTTATTTTCAAATTTGACCCCCAAAACAAGGTCTAAATCAAGAAAAATCAAAAGCCCTAACTTTACCCAAATACCCAATTTTCTACCTTAAATCACATGTTTTAGACCTAGGATTTCAATAGATATTGAAGGAAATGGAAGAAAATAAGTTAAGAATTACTAACCCAAGAGGTTTTGACGAAGAATCGCTTCAATGGTACCCTAAGAGCTTGGAGAAGAAATGTTTTGTGAAAATTTTAATGAATCCCGTAATGACACTATTTTGAAATTTTAAAATTTAACTGGGCAAAATTACTCATCGCTTTCGCGACAGGATGGTCGCGTTCGCGATGAGTAACACTTAATAGTCTATCGCAATCGCGGGAAGGGGAACACGAACGCGAACGCGAAGAGTAAAAATGGTGTGGCCCAGAAATTGTTCTATGCGAACGCGTGGGCCAGCACGCGAACGTGAAGAAGAAATCCTACAAAGCTACGCGAACGTGAGTCGATACACGCGAACGCGATGAAGAAAATGAGACAGCCCTCAACGTCAAATAACACTACACGAATGCGAGGGCTAGGATGCGAATGCGAAGAAAGGAAAAATTAAAGCTTCGCGAACGCGGGAGATGTGACGCGAACGCGAAGTAGGAATGGGGTCTGTAACAACTGAAGCAAAATCTGCAATATTTCTAAGTCAAAAACTACTTCGAAATACTCCCGAGCTCTCGGGCTCCTAACCAAACAGAAATACCCACTCAACAACATCATACGAACTTAATCGTGCGATCAAATCGCCTAAATAACATCATTATCAACAATTTAAACCTCAAATTCAAAGAATTTTTCCAAAACATCATCAACTTCCAAATTTAGGATTTCAAGTCCGAAACACATCAAACGACGTCCGATTTTAACCACATTTCACGAAAAGAACTTAAACTATATATAAGACCTGTACCGGGCGCCAGAACTAAATTACGGGCCCGATACCATCGCCTTCTCATCAAGTTTCATTTCAAATTTTCTTAAACATTTCAGAAAAATAATTTCTTTTAAAAATTCATTTGTTGGGCTAGGGACCTCGGAGTTCGATTCCGGGCATATGTCCAAATCCCATATTTTCCTACGGACCCTCTGAAACCGTCAAATCATGGGTCCGGATCTATTTACCCAAAAAATTAACCAAAGTCAAATTTATTCATTTTAATATCAAAACTTAGCATTTCCATAGAATTTTATATTTAAGCTTTCCGGCTACGCGCCCGAACTGCGCACGCAAATCGAGGTGACTCTAAATGAGGTTTTTAATGCCTCGAAAGCACATAATTAGTTAAAAACAAGTGATGACCCTTTGGGTCGTCACACTTTTTGGCTTGTTTAGGACCACAAATTTCAATAGTCTTTCATTTTTTTCTTAAACTCTGTGCCTAGTCAAACGGATTCACATAAATTGGAACGGGGGAGTACTCAACTTCAATCATTGTCTCATAATTCAATAATCATAAATCATTTTTGTAGTGTATAAAATGCACATAAAATTTTTAGTTCGCTCTTATCAGTTTCATCTTCAAAGTACCTACACATAAATTCTTATCATAATAGATAAGTCTGTAAACAAAAAGATTCTTTTCATTACCCCAATACATTTTGTATAAATAAATTCAATTAAGCACACATATAATATAGTTTAGCATTAAAGTACCTTAATGCAAGATAAGTAATGGACTAAAATATATAATTATAGCCGAACACAGCAAGGCCACTTAAAGGTACAAAAGAAAAAATTCATGTCTAATGCTATCGGAACTGTAAATTTGACGATAGGACTTGCATTGGAATAGAAGATATTGGAAACTGTCTTGTTTCATAATTTACAAATTGGTGGGCTCCCATGCATTGCACGGGCATCAATTTCTAGTATGAGAAATGTAGGCAAAATGGCTATCTGAGAAAATGAACAAAGAGATCTTCTATTCTATATCTATTTTGCATGACATTATTTGCATTTATCTGAATGATCCAATCCAAAGATAGAATCAATTGATGAGAAACATTCAAAGGAGAAATCGGTTCAACTACCCAAGCATCACTTCTTGTGCTTCTTCCTAGAACTGAAGTAGATAGGCAAAAATCTAGTCGTCGTAGGAGAACAGCCAAAGAACTGGATAAGATTTTGGCAATCCTTTTCTGCAGTTTCATCGCCCTCTGACCAACTTATATGACTCAAGTATGTCTTACCCTCATAAATGAAGCAGAGTTGCTGCCACAGCAGCACAGCTAAACCTATCAGGATAGAAACACTAGCAATAAAAAGGTACACAAGAACAAGCCCTCTTGGGGGTACGAACAATGTAGACTCGAGAAATGCAAATAAGACATCTTTCAAGGTTCTCAAAAACAACTTTTGACTGACAGCTTCGTTCAAAAGGTGAATTGGCTTGTGGCTTAGCGGCGGCCAAAAATGAAAAGCTGCATAGGCAGACATGATGGACACATATATTGTGCTAATTATTGCTGAAATAAGGAAAATGATGAAGCTCCTGTGGTTGGATGCACCAACACAATTGCCAATCTGGTGCAACAAAAGAAGCACATTCATTACTCTATATAATTTGAGCTTCTTTTTTTTTCTATATAATTATTTTCAGTTCATTAAGCATAAAAGATCACTGCACAAAAACATTCAAGTTTCTCATAGTTGACTAGTCTAAAAGACAGAAGTGAATACGAAGTAGCAAAAACTTTCCGATAACCAGAATGTGATGGTATGAAGAAGGAGCTCCCAGACATGGAGACAATATTTCAACAAAATGCAGCCAATGACCGCCATGTTTAATCTAAGGAAACATGACATTTGCCTCTCAATTAGTTTTTCCTTTTGTGGGGTGTGGTGGTGGGAGTGGGGAAGTCGGCGGATAGTCTTATGTGAAAAGTCTATCTTCATAAAATTAAATTAAAAGCAACGATTTGCTAGTGAGGCCTAAGATATTGCATTTTGTTTGCAAGCGTCTACTATATTAGTATCAGTCTTACAAAAGTCCATCACGGCGATTAAAGATTTCTCACATCAGAATTCCTTAAAAAGTGAAGAAACTACTGCTTAATGATATGATGCATTTTTAGGGAAACTCTCAGAGCAATCTATATGCAAGTTATGATTGTCATTTTCTCCTAGTTTATAAAACAACAACAACAACAACAACAACTACCCAGTATAGTCCCACAATGTGGGGTCTGGGGAGGGTAATATGTAGACAGGCCTTACCCCCACCCGAAAGGGCAGAGAGGCTGTTTCCAATCGACCCTCGGCTCAGGGAAGGGAAGGGGAAACAACAACAAAAACAAAAACAAAAGAGCATTAGTACCTCCAACAGAAATCGCGTAAATAGTTATCTAAACATAAGAATCATAAATAAAATGACATGCAATAGTATCAAACAGTAACTACCATAAATAACTATCCTAAGGGGGACACAATCCAATGCACAAATCATCTATGGATCACCCTGTCAAGCCTCACCCAGCCCCTGGAGAGAGTACGAAAAATTCTAGGAGCCCCTATCCTACAATCCTGATACTAGACCTCCAGACTTTTCTATCAAGGGCCATGTCCTCGGAAATCCGCATTCTAGCCATGTCATGCCTAATCACCTCTCCCCAATACCTCTTAGGCCTCCCTTTGCCTCGCCTCACGCCGACCACCGCCAGTCGCTCACAACTTCTCACCGGTGCATCAGGACTTCTCCTCCTAGTTTATAAAATTTCACAAAATTCGTACTGGAAGCAGATAAATTCAAATGTGTAACATTCTAAAAGACAAACATATACTTGAAAATGCAAAAGAAAATGAGAACTTACAATTGGGCAATGATGATCCATATCCAGTATACACATTCCACAAGAACGGCAATGGTGTGCCCTAGGCGTCTTTGGCTTTGAACAATACTGACAAAAAGTATAATTCTCAAGCCCACCTTTTTTAACAGCAGGATAGCTACCCCAGAGTATGTCTGGTGGAGCACCAGCAGATCGAAATGAAGCAAGGCTAAATGCGGACAAGGTAGATATCGACAATGCTACAGCAATTAAAGAGTGAACACTACCGCAGAAGTAGCTGATAGAAAATACTATAGGATAAATTGCCCAAACACCACCACCTGCACTAACCAAAAAAAAAAAAAGAATCAAAACAGAAAGCTAAATAAACATAAAAGTATTAAATCCAGCAACAAAATTGAGATTAAAGCTGCAATGAAGTACTAATATATTTAAATGTAACGTCCTACAAGAAGATATAAACAAACAGAAACCGATCAGAGATATCAAAATCTCTAATTAGGAGAATAATTCCATATAATGTTGCACGAAGCAAGAATAAGATGCATTCAATGACCAGACTAAGAAAAAGAAGTATAGGAAAAAGCTGATTGGTACAAAGAGTAGACTGATTCTAAGGGAGAGATAAGATATAACAATAATAATAATAATTGCCATACACACCAAGCTTCAGAGCCAGGATAAGTTTGCAAAATAAGATACAGGTTCAATAACATTCTTCTTTTTCAGTTTATACATGTTCTTCCAATCCCAAACTTCCCTAGTACTTGATCTGTGGTAGTTCCTTTTCCAAGTTGTTGCCAAACATCTTATGTGTTTCTTGCAAATATAAGTGCATGTCAAACAAAACAGTTACACTAACTTGAATATAAAACTTGCAAGGTAGACTGTCAGAACAGTTTCACAAATCTACGTATAAATATGCATAACACTTGAGCACCCAACCTAGCCTCTTCAGCTATCATTTCTAAATAAAGTGCTACCACTTAATATGCATTTGACTTAGAATCTGACGTGTTGACATAATACAGACAGTAAATGATTGCTTAGGCTTCAGTAAACATACTTAAACGTCAAAATGCATATATCCATTCTCAAATAAAAATGTACTCCAAGTGGGCTTCAAAACCTTCCAATTCCTACATCATTTAGCAATTTAGGTTTTCAATAAAATATCTTACCAGGTATAATCATCATGAATCACTAGTGCTTTTAAGGTAATGTTCTTTTAGATAGTGAATAAACTACATAGATCGTTTAATCATATAACATTCATGGTGCTATCTTGTGGCCTTATGTGAAGTGGTTCAAGCTTTGTTCCAAATTTGATCACATACACACAGCTGATACATACTTGACAATGCCCAACATGGGGACACCTTGATTTCAATGTGTCTAAGGAGCTACATTCCCCAGACAAACTTTTGAATTCGCAACTCCATAAAGTCAGTAACTGATCCTAAAAAATGGAAAGAATTATATAAGGTCACTGTTTAACGAGAGGTCTCAAGTCTCAACAACCTCTGGTCTGCAAGAACCGCATAAGGGGCATGCCTATATAAGCCTAAAACGTTGCTAGATAAGTATGCAAAGCTGAGTAAAGACTCCTGCTCGGAATTTCAGGAAACAGACTTCACTCATAAAAATGACAGACTGTACAAGAGGCTGCACGTGTTTGAACTATGAAAGCTTAAGAACCTACTGAATAATCTTATTTTGATTAATAGGTAAGATTTTATTGAGAAACAAAACTAATCAGCAAAGAAGAAAGTGCCAAAAATGTAGAAGTTGCAAAATCCCCCCTTTTTAGTCATAGAAGGAACTGACAAAGCCAAGAATTCGATTAATATCATAAAAGACTTCCATTTTCCCCAAAAAGCCAAGAAGAAAAATTTATATTTCATCCTTTGCATATCTATAGCTTTATCTTGAAAGCATGTCGTACAAAGTCCAAGAACTGGCGAATGAGATTGAGGGTAGCAAAGAGGGGAAAGTTTGGCTCCAATTTTCAATGATAAGCGGACACATTGTTCCCTCCCTTCCTCTTTTTTTTTTTTTTTTGATAATCGTGGTGTCCGGGCCAGCTTGCGTGCACCTCGACTAATTCCACGGGATACCTGCTACTTCCCATCAACACTTAATGGCCACTTTCTCTTCCTATGGTCGTGCGCTCTCGCTTCCTACATTATGATTTTTGTTCTAGATTTCATTTCTCCGTCGTGCGCTCGATCTGCGTGCCTGGGAGCAACTTAAACAAAGAAGAGTTTGGTCCGCCCGACGGCCTGGCAGTCCTCCCGCTTTTCTCCATTACACAGAGAAATAACCAATCCCAATGGATTCTTTAGTGATATGCAGAAATATTGTTCCCTCCCTCCCAAGGACATTACCAGAACAGATTGGCTCTTTCAAAATGTGCCCCAAAGCAACTTAAACAGAAGCAGACTCCGCAGATATATACACTTCCAATATCTTTGTAGGTCAGAAAGGGGTAGACCCCGAACACACTTATACAATTTTATTTACACGTGTATAAAGATACACTAGGTCTGCTTCTTCATTATTGGAGCCCCTAAACTTGGACAAGGAAGACGGACCCCGGGGTGGAGGGAGGGGCATTTCCAGATAAACAACCGTTCGAAGACTTGAAATGTTACAGATCTCTATTTACTAGGCTATAATTATCTTTCCTTGGACATACTTCTATAGCTGGCTTCTAGGAATTAGGAGATCTAGTTTCCTTAGTTAAGACATTCTTCATATGTTATATGGCAGAATAGCCTAATAAACACTTCTACTTGTCCCGCTTTGTCATCCCGGTCCCGATACTCTACGAAGTTTCATCCATACACTTGTAGTTTTTAAAATACATTACTTTGAACCCCTCGAGCCTCGCGTGTTCTTCAAACACATGATGTGGATGACACATTATGGTCCACCTCAAATTTGTAATCACACATCATCTTTTTCATAGTCCACATCAGATTGCAATCTGCAGATAGTACATAAAAGAATGCCTCCTGAAGCAGTAGATCTTGTTTCAAGGCTTCTTCAATATTCTCCAACTCTACGTTGTACTGCCGTAAGTTTCAAATTTTCCTTTTAGTTTTCAAGAAATTTGATCCCTTTCAATCTAATTCTTTTATGACACATCATTCTTTTTTTTAACTGTAATTTCAAAATTTTAATTTTTTTCCTTTTTTTCACTCCACTCCTCCCCACCCTTCACCACCTATCTTTATTTTTTAAGAGCAGAAACGACATCATGATTTTACCGCCTTTATCAGCAGCAACACCACGGTAGACATAGATCTAATTTATCTCAAAAACATTGATGGTGGTTGTTCTTCAAAAAAGATTTACTACTTTTTTTTTCAAATATGGACTGAAGGTTTGTGAAAATGGGGAGGGAAATAATAGGAAAGGAATAAGGGGAGAAAGAAAAAAGAGAAATGGAGGAGGCATGGTGAAAGAACAGGAAAGGGGAAGGGTGGAAAGATAAAAAGAAATGGGGGTGGGGTGGGGGAAAGAAGAAAGAACAGACGTATTTTGTTTTATATATATATATATATTTTTTTTTTGTCCTTTACTTTTTATTTCTTCTTCTTATTTTAATCATTTTTAGTCTAACTTTTTTATGTTTACTCTCGTTATACGCGTGAAGTTCACGCACTTTTTCCAACTCGGTCATGAAATTGCCACATATACTTGGTCAACGGTCAGACGGGTTTAAAGTAATGTATTTTAAAAATTACGAGTGTCTAGATGAAACTTCGTAGAGTATCGAGACCGGGATGACAAAGCAGGACAAGTAGAAGTGTTTACTAGGCTATTCTGCCTATGTATATAAACGGTTGAATCATTTGAGCATAATCTAAGAAAATCCTCCAACACCTTGTTTGTAACATGGCAATAGAGTCTCTCCTGAGAGGGTGAACTAATTTTGCCGCAACTTGGTCTTTGATTTGGTATCACCAGAGTTTGGTGATAGTTAAGTGTTGCTAGAGTTAGGGTGTTATCTGAAACTTGGTAGGTGAGCATCTCTGGCGACAGAGAGAGAATCAGGATCTGGTGGCCTGAAAGTGCATGTGTGAGTCTCACGTGCTTGTAAAACCCATATGATGCAGCAAATTTTGACGGATCGTAGAGGCACATGGACGGTCAAATCTTAGTCTACATTGTTGGTCCGATGTTGTCTTGCAGATTCTGGCCTAGTAATGGTGGTTTGCTGATCAACAGACCTTTTTTGGAGAAGAACTACCTTGGACCAGGTCTATCGGTCTTTCTTTGTCAGGTTCGGACTCAATTTTGTTGCTACTTGGTTTATGTGATTCTATATTCTGTTGGGAGATTGCCGGTGAGTGCAACTTCGAGTTCTCCTGTTGCTAGTCGATTTGAGGCTTATCTTGGGAAAATTTGAAGTAATCTCATATACTTGTTGAAACTCATTTGGTCTCTGTTTCCTGATCTACTCCTACTATTGGATCAATTTTGTATTTTGGAAGGCTGCGTACAATAGACTCTTATGGTTCAGCCCTTCCCGGACCCCGCGCATAGAGGGAGCTTAGTGCATCGGGCTGCCTTTTTTTTATTTTGTTACTGATATAGTGGGTTGCCTGTGCATGGAGAGTAGTATTATACGTGCTTTTTCTGTACCTTATTGCATACTAAGTTTCACACGAAAGACTTGAGCCATCTAAAATACTTCTTGGGAGTATAAGTTTCTAGAAGCAAGAAAGAAACTTTTTGAGAAAGTATATCCTTGAGCTACCTGCAGAAACTAAAAAGTTGACAGGCAAGCCTTGTAATACCCCAATGGTTCCTAATGTACAACTAATGAATGATGAGGGGACCCCCTTTGATAATCCAAAGAATTACAAGAGGCTAGTTGGGAAATTAAACATACTCACTGTGACTCGTCCAAATATTGCTTTTGCAATAAGTATCGTTAGCCAGTTCATGTTTGCACCTATAATCAACATTGGGCAGCTCTGGAACAAATTCTAATTACCTAAAAGGAGCGCCTGGACTTGGCTTTTTAAATAGCAATTATGGGCATTTTGGCTTTGAGTGTTTTGCAGTTGCAAATTGTTAAGGATCCAAAATTGATAGAAGATCTACTACCAATTACTGTGTCTTAGTCGGTAGAAACTTGGTATCATGGTGGAGTAAGAAACAGAATGTTGTATTTCGGTCTAGTACAAAATCCGACTACAGAGAAATGGTACAATCCACATGTGAGGTCATGTGGATACATCATTTTTTAATTGAAATTGGGTTGAACCATCCTGCTCCAACAAAACTTTGATGTGATAATCAAGTTGCTCCCCATATAGCCTCAAGTCCAGTGTATCATGAAAGACCAAACAATTGAGGTTGACTGTTATTTTATCCAGAAGAAGATTCAGAAAAACTTGATTTCCACTAGCTATGTGAAGACAGGAGAACAACTAGCTGACTTGTTCACAAAGGCGTTAAATAGAGCTCGGGTTGATTACCTTTGTAACAAGCTGGACATAATAAACAACTACGCTCTAGCTTGAGGGGGAGTGTTACAGAATCTCTATTTACTAGGCTATAATTATCTTTCCTTGTATATATTGCTATAGCTGATTTCTAGGAATCAGAAAAACTTGATTTCCACTAGCTATGTGAAGACAGGAGAACAACTAGCTGACTTGTTTGCAAAGGCGAAAAATGGAGCTCGGGTTGATTACCTTTGTAACAAGCTGGACATAATAAACAACTATGCTCTAGCTTGAGGGGAGTGTTACAGAATCTCTATTTACTAGGCTATAATTATCTTTCCTTGTATATATTGCTATAGCTGATTTCTAGGAATTAGGAGATCTAGTTACCTTAGGACATTCTTCTTATGTATATATATGGCTGAATCATTTGAGTATAATATAAGAAAATTCTTCATTACCTTGTTGTAACATGAAAAAATATGTAGTGCAACTCTGCAATAATCAAGAAAGTAGGAAATGAAGAACTATATGGCTGAGACTAGTATTGCAGTTCATATATCACACACAGCAATATGGTCTTTAGGTCAATGAACTTTCTATGAGTCGTTTAAGGCCACGTGTGCCAGTGTGAAATCATAATGTGTCACACTTCTTATTAGAATGAATCATGAACAGAGGTGGCAAAATGGTTAAAAGAAAACAATTATCTACCCATATTATCCATTAAAAATGGGTTGGATAATGAACCTTTGAAAAACGGGTCGAATATTGGATAAGAACCATATTATCCACTTAGAAAATGGATAACCAATGGATAACTAATGGGTTTAACTTTTATATTTATAAAGCCTCAAATTGGGGGTTTCTCAAGTTTGGGAGACTACGAATTCTCCCAAAAGTAATCATATTCAAGAAGCCATGAATAATACGGATATCCATATTATCCGCCGGGTAACCCTTTTTTTATCCGTATTAAATATTGGTCGGGTTGGATAATTCATCCGTTTTTTGAGTTACCCATTTTCGACTCGCTCATATCCAACCCGGCCTGCTCGTTTGCCACCTCTAATCATGAATGAGATGCTCAAACCATTCCCAGTAGAAACCAACATTTTCAATGTCAAAGCCACAGGTCAAATCTTAACATCTAATATATTATTAACCATGCCAGCTACTCCACATAAGCAACAGCTTCTACAGATAAAAATGAAAAAAGTATAAATGGCTGCATAGGGATGGCAATTGGGGCAAACTCTAAATGGGGCAGGGTGGGGGAAGATTTAAATGGGGCAAGACGGGGCAATTTTTTTTTAAAAAATTAGTGGGTTAGGCAAGGCAAACTTTATTTTGGAATATGTGAAAGTTGCACTATTAATCTATTTGACCTTTTAATTTAATGATTAAGTATCATGTCTCTCCCTACTTTCTATTGTCATTCTTGTTTGTGTTTTGTGGATTCGCATTAAATATATTAACTATTTTGTTTACAGAAGACTTGAGAAAGCAATTGCTAGGAATCTTTTGTAGAAGATTGAGATTCTCTACCTAAAATATACTAAAACATAAGTTTTCAAGAGGTTCAACATATATAATATCACTGTTGCTCATAGCGTTAGCTTTAAGTTATTTTTTCAAGCTGAAAGAGAAATATTATATAAAGTATTAACAGCTAACTTTGCTATCCTCAATAAGGCATTAAAGTACACAACATGGAGATAAAATTTCAACATTCCCTCCAAATATTATTTTTTTCTGACCATAATTTTTCAAAATTGACAAATACATGATCGGAGTTTAATCAGTTTTAACAACATTTAAGAAAATAAAGACTAAACAACTCAAATTGGTTCAAATAAAAAATTAAAAAAGTTAAAAAAACTAATTTAGAATATTATAAAAGAAAACTAATGGAAAAACATAAACAGGGCAGGGCTTAGCGGGCGGGGCGTTTGCATACTTTTTAAAAAAAATTTAGCAAAAAAAGCAAAAACAATTCTCAACGCCTTGGGCGGGTCAAAATGTTAGCAGGCAAAGGCTTGCCCTGCCCTGACCCGCCCCACCCTACCCTATTGCCATCCCTGTGGCTGCAGGCATACTGGAGAAAAGGAGATATAGAAGATAGACAATGCTATTAGCACATCTAACTCAAATTTAGTTGTTCTGAAAATATTTAGAACACAAAAGCGTGGAGTATTATAAATGTTCAATCACTTACATATCACAAATAACATAAAGACGACGAGCAAACCAACAAAACACCGGTCTCGCAAGCGTTTCCACTTAAAGTTTTTGTTCTCGATTTTAACTGCATTCTGGTTAGTTATTGCTCCGCACCAGAAACACTTGAAAGCAGGTGCATACGGCGGAACAAGCACACGAAGCCCACAGCCCCAACATGTCGTCTCATGATCCTCAATAAGAGCTCTCACATAGTGCTCCCCCTACATAGTAGTATATGCATAAACAACTAAGCTTTTCAGTTGTATTGGTTCATGTATCTCTAAAACTTTCAAAGTAGGAAAGAATAAAAGAAATTAGTGAGATCAAAAGAAAGATACAAAACTTTGGTACGAGATTCTTTGGGAATAACTTGCAAAACTATCCTACCTATTTATTTTCTCTGGGGACATGCCACGATTGATCTTTTTAAAGATATCTATAACTCAAATTTGAAGAGAGACAAGATGAGAGAAAAAATTGGAGAATGAGGAGGTCATCTCTAAGGAATCTGGGTGGAATTTTGTAGATGCTTCTTCTACTTCCTTCAAAAATTCTGCCGATTTTACTGCTTACCCGGTATTGTTTACAGCTTTAAAATGTCAAGAGATTCTTGATTTTTTGCATCCACGAAAACAAGCAGCTACCTTTTCCACTTTCAAAAAGACTACTGAACCTGCTATAAGAAAAAGGAAGGTAAAAAAAAAAGGCCTTAATAGCACCTAGAATTGCTCTTCTTTCAGGAAGGCCAGTAATATGTTGGACATCCGCCACTCTCATCCTATATTCTTTCAAGTTTCGGTAGATCAGGCAGCAAACTTATTCACGAATTTAGCCATGTGATTGATTAGCAGTGGAGCATATAGCCTTAGAGCTACGGGTTCAATTGAACTCTGTACTTCTTTCATGTAGCATAGATATATATGTGAAAAACAAAACTTTGATAAATATAAGATTCTGAACCCATAGTTTTGAAGGTTGAACCCATCAAATTACACCACCTTTGGGTGTCTCAGCCGCCCAATTCCACCTCCCACTAGCACCGGTACTGGATAACTCTACCTACTAATATTTAAGCAGATGGGAAGAATTACCAAGGTTTTGAACCTAGATTCGCAGAACGCTAAATGCTCAAGGCACACCAAGTAAGAGCGGAAGAAATGGCACAAGCAGTTGGCTTGACAGCTAAGAATATAATATAGCCTTCAAGAAGTAGCATAGTTTATCTGCCTTAAATGCTTAAAGACATTATTTTACCAGCAAAATGTTCCCACCACAATAGGCAAGCAAATATAGGAATTCGAAAACAAAACTAGCTGGACAAAAACAAATAAATTTGGTGAAAATTAAACGGCTCAAAAATACGAGAAAGAAAGAGACCCTTTATCTCTTTCACTAGAAACCAACTGATTAACCATTCATTAAGAATAATTTTAGGAGAAAGAGAATAAGAAATTCCAGAAGCTAAGAGCTCAATAGGGTTCAACTAGAGAAGCAGAATTTGATATAAGGAAATAGTAAAAAGAGAAAGAAAAGGGAAGCAGCTCTGACGGAGAATACCTGAGTAACGACGTCGTTGGAGGGGGAAATCGTCGCCGTGGAGGTGGAGGTAGAGGCGGCAAAATCCATATTCCGAACCACCAGTCACGACGCCTGCAGCGCTGTTCTGCTATTCCTAGTTTATGTGCTGGCAAAATTATACATTCATACTCCCTCGTTTCAATTTACTTTTGAACTTTGTAGGAAAGCTAAATTGTTTTTAAATAACAAATTAAAAATAAAATAGTTTCACGTCAATTAAAATAGAGAGAGTATTTTTTGTCACAGGTGTTTATAAAAATACGAAAAATCGAACCAAATCGAAAAATAAATTAAACCGATCAAAAAAATCGATACTTTTTGGTCTGATTTTGTTTTGATTTTGAATTTTAAAAATCGATCAAATTTGGTTTGATTTTGATTTTAATCAGAAAAAAATTAAACCAAACTGGCTATAGGAGTAGATCTTTCAAATCTATTATTACACCTATATATTTGTAAATTGTTATACAAAGTTTCAAAAATTTTATGGTAAATGTTAAAACTTTGCACTTTTAATATAGTTCTTTACCTTTACATTCTAGTTTGATTGGTAGTTTTCCTTTGTTTAGTGTAAAAATCCATTTCGTGTTAAAAATAACATATTTTTAATTGAGTCCTTTTTATTCATCACTATTTGATTCAATTATCATCAATATATTTTGGTAAATAATAGATTTTTCAAAGGGCAATTGATTTGATAGTGTTAGATTGAAAATCTGGTTGCCGGAATATGTGTTTGGTAGTGTATGTCTTATATCTAAGAAAAAACCGACAAATACCTGAAAAAATCGAAAAAACGACATAAACCGATCGAGAAAACCCGACTTAATTGGTTAGGGTTGGTTCTAATATTTGAAAAATCGATTTACTTGGTCTGATTTCTTTTTAGGAAAAAACCTATCCAAACCGAATCATGAACACCGTTACTTTTTGTTATTATAAAAAATACTTGTATTTTTAGCCATACTAATTGTAAATGCTTAATTATTAAGTATAATTTAGTGATATATGTAGGATTTTACTCATTTTTTGTCTGTTTTTACCCCTAACTAGTTTTTAAGTTTTGGTTTTGGCTTTAGACGAATTTAGTGTGCTTATTTGAATTTAGGCTTTAGAATATTAAATTTGAAGTACAATTTTATATAAACGATATTTACTTGCTAAAGTTCTAAGAATCTTTTGGTTGGTTTAATATTGGTGAAAAATAACTGGCAACAATATATATATATATATTTCAAATAAATAGATAAAATAAAGAGGAAAAGCAGTTTTAAAAGATAACCCTAACGCAATAGCATTATCCACCCTCATCGCGCAATATCCCGACAATAATAACAATATTAATCACATTCGCACGACAAAAAAATCTCATGCAAAAACCCTAAACAATCTGCTCTACATGTCCATATGTGCGTATAATCACAACAACACAATAAGCCAATTATTATAAAAGGCACACTCATAATTTGTCAACAAGGTACACAAGAACCTGAAAATAAATAAATATGGACGAGGGTTCAGCATATAAAGCATGACTACGGCTAAATCAATTAGCAGTGATCCCATAAATGCCCAACTTGGCCAATTTAGGAATCGAAAATCCTAAAATACGATCTCTAGCATGAAAAAGATAAGCCCGCGTTGTAATACAATGAATTATACATGTATCAAAAAGAGTACACAATCAAAAGGCATATTAGAAACCTAGATTCTAAGCCGGTCATTTTTCATACTTCGCATTCGTATATGAGCTCGTCACCTCGCATATACGTCGCACCACAATACCACAAATAGACAAATACGGTACAAGCCTAAGAGTTATTCCTTCACATAAGATTAGGTAAGATTGCCAAATCAATACTCTAAAAAGCCCCTGCCTCTCGAATTGGCATCTGAATGGGTCAAATATAGTAAAAAATAATTCAAAATCAAACACGGCTATAGAAATTGATTCCAAGTAATAAAGCTCAAATCTTTATCAAATATCAAAAGTTAACCCAATCCCGATCACCCATGTCCATACGAGTTCAAATAAGCATGTTTCATCCATATCCGACTTCAAATTAAGGTTCAAATCCTAAATAATCACTCTCCAAAATTTACTCACAGAAACCCCCATTTTCTCCCTTAGATTTCACCAACCAAAAGCAAAAATCAAAGATGGAATAATCAAAATCCAAGTCAAGAACACTTACCGTAATCCAAGTGGTGAAAATTGCGTAAAAAATTGCCCCATTCCGAACCTGTGGCGAATATGCTGCTTCCATGGCGTCGCTTTATAGAAGAGATTCTTGCTTCTGCGAGTCTCACTTATTCTCGGACCCCTCTAACTTGCAGCCTTCCTTGTAATGCGGTCCATGGCCAAGGTATGACATTACATGTTCATAGTCTCTTAGTTGCAAGTGGTACGCAGGGATAAGTAAGGCACTGGGTGCAGATCTCGCCTACATGCTTGGGGCATGACAAAAAAGGCATTGGGTGCCGGTCTCGCTCCTAGGCTTGGGCATGACATTCCTCCACTTCTGCGATATCGTAGGTGCGACCATTGAGCCTGCCTCTACGCATTCTCTCAAATCGCCCTACTGCGCATTAACGCACTTCAGTCCGCATCTACAATTCCGTAGATGCACTAACTACCCTACTTCTACGAACTTTTCCCCCTAGCCATCCTTCACTTCTGCTACTGCATGTCCATTTCTGCAGACTCGCACCTGCAGTCGAAACCACGCACCAGAACCAGATTACTCACAAGCCTCAAAATGATCCAAGACTCATCTAAACACTTTTGAGCCTCCCGGACGTCATCCAATCACATCAACCAATACCAAAATATAACACGGACCTACTCAAGGCCTCAAATCACATAAAGTAATATTAAAACTACAAATCGTACCTCAAGTTAAGTTTAACGAACTAATTAACTTCCAATTTTCAAAACTTATGCCGAACTACGTCTAACTAACTCGGAATAACCCCAAAATTTCCAAACAAATCCCAAATAATATAACGAACCTATTCCAACTCCCGAAATAACAATCCAACCCCGATAGCCTCAAATTCAACTCCCAGACAATCCTATGAATCTTCCAAACGCCAATTTTTCAACTTTCGACATTAGAGCCAAATCAATCTAGGGATCTCCAAATCTAACTCTGAACATACTACTAAGTCCAAAACCACCATATGAACCTATTGGAACCATCAAAATACCATTTCAAGGTCGATTACACAAAAGTTAAATATTGGTCAACTCTTATAACTTAAGCTCCAAAATGAGACTAAGTAGTTCAATTCACTCCAAAACCTTCCCGAAACAAGTACCCACCATCGCTGCAAGCCACTAAACATAAAATACACATACGAGTAACATCAAATAGAGAACAAGGCTAAAATATACAAAACAACCGATTGGGTCATTATATTTTCCCCCTCTTAAAAAAATGTTCATACTCAAACGATTTTAGAATCATACCTAATATAAAAAAGGTGAGAAATTTGCGCCACATATCATGTTCGATCTCCCAAGGCGCCTCCTCGGCCAATTGACCTCTCCAATGAACCTTCACCGATGCAATATTCTTCTACCTCAGCTTCCGAACTTGCCTATCCAAAATGGCCACTGACTCTTCATCATAAGTCAAATCCTTGTCCAACTGCATCAAGTTGAAATCCAAAACAAGTGGCGGATCCTCATAGAACTTCCAAAGCATGGAAACATAAAATATTGTATGAACTTTCAATAAGTTGGGTGACAAAGTAAGCATGTAGTCTACCTCACCAACTCCCTCCAACACCTCGAGTAGACCAATATACCGGGGGATCAACTTGCCCTTCTTCCCAAATCTCATCATACCCTTCATAGGTTAAACTTTAAGTAGAACCTTCTCATTCAACATGAATGACAAATCACGAGCCTTCCTATCAGCATAACTTTTTTGTCTACACTTCACTGTACAAAGCCTCTCCCGAATTAATTTCACCTTCTCCAAAGCATCAAGAACCATATCTGTTCCTAATAGCCGAGCCTCACCAGGCTCAAACTAACCAACCGGATAACAACATCACCTCCAATATAATGCCTTATATGTAGCCGTATGGATGCTCGACTGGTATTTGTTGTTGAGGCAAACTCCACTAAAAGTAGAAATTGGTCCCACTGACCTCTAAAATCAATAATACATGCCCTCAATATATCCTCCAAAATCTGAATGGTCCTCTCGGACTACCTGTCCATTAGAGTGTTTGAAATGCAATCCTCAACTCAACCTGTTTTCCCAACTCAACCTGTTTGCCCAACTCACGCTTAACAATCCTCCAGAAATGTGAAGTAAACTGAGTGCCTCAATCTGAGATAATAGAAACAGGCACACCATGCAAGTGGATAACCTCTTTGATATAGATCTTAGTTAATTGCTCTAAAGTGTAGGAAGTCATGACTAGAATGAATTGTACAGATTTGGTCAGCCCGTCCACAATGACCCAAACTACGTCAAATCTCCTCAATGTCTACGTCAAATCTCCTCAATGTCTATGGCAACCTTACCATGAAGTCTATAATGATGTGCTCCTACTTCTACTCTAATTTCAGAAGCAAACCACCAGATATCTAATGCTCATACTTGACTTGCAAAAAATTCAAACACCGAGCAACATATCCAACAATATTCTTCTTCATCCTCCGCCACCAATAATTCTACTTCAAATCACGGTACATCTTTACTAAACCTGGGTCAATAAAATAACCCAAACTATGAACCTCCTCAAGGATCAACTCTATTAACCTGTCCATATTAGGGACAAAAATCCGGCCCCTGAATCCGTAACACACCATCATTATCAATAGTCACCTCATTGGAAGCACCTCGTTGCATTGTGTCCTTAAGGACAAGTAAATGAAGATCATCATACTGATGAGCTTTGATGTCCTAAAACAAGGATGGATATGACACAAACCAAGCAAAGACTCTGCTAGACTCTGAAATATACAATCTCACAAACCTATTGGACAAAGCCTGAACATCCATAGGCAAAGGACTCTCCCTAGATAGAATAAAAGCAAGACTCTCCATACTCTCCGCCTTTCTACTCAAGGCGCCGAGCACCATATTTGCCTTCCCTGAATGATTAAAAATGGTGATATCATAGTCCTTCAATATATCCAACCTCCTCCGCTGCCTCAAGTTCAAATAATTTTGCTTGAATAAATGTTGAAGACTCTGGTGATCCATATACACCTCATAAGACACGCCATATAAGTAGGGCCTCCAAATCTTGAGCGCATGTATAATAGCTGCTAACTACAAATGCACTAGGTAGATATTCTCATGAGGCTTCAACTAGCTGTGAGCACGTGATTTTTGCCCTAAGCAAATTATTCCCAAATATATGCAAAAAGATTTTTTGAATTTTTGTGGCAATTTATTGATAATTGTGTGCATAATAATAATTCATAAAGTAGGTGGAAATACCAGGATTTTATTTCTATAATTTTTGGAAACAAAACAAAGAAAATCAAAATACACATCTATTTTTTTTTTAATTAGAAAGTATTAAAAATAGAAATTAATTACTTTTTCTTAATTTTAGTAAAAAAAAAATCAGAAAATAGAGGAAAAAATACAAGGAAAATAGAAAAGAAAATAAAATACAAGAGTAAAATACAAAAAATATAGAAAAGAAATAAATACAAAAATACAAAAATACAAAGAAAATTATAATGCAAAAAATAATAATACAATACAAAAGATATTGGGCTAAATACAATAATTATTAGCCCAAGTGTTAAATAACACACCCAGGCCCAAAAGAAAGACAAACCCGGTCTGCCTATATAAATCAAAACGACACCGTTCATAAACAATAAATCTGGACCGTTGAAGCTTTGATCAAACGGCCCAGAGTATCAGTCACTTAATAAACAAAACGACGTCGTGTATTTAAATTAATATAAGCCGTTGATAACATTAATCCAATGGCCACGATTAATTGATCACTTAAAGGGAACTATGTCGTACATAGGCCAATTGAATCTGAGCCGTCGATTCACTTGATCCAACGGCCTCAGATCTTCAAAGGTTTTTAAATATACAAACGTTACACATATCATTTCATTTACACACCTTCGTCTCTAACCTCAAACCCTAGCCGCCTAGGAATCCTCTCAACCATCGCCGGAAACCTACCGGCGGTGGTTCACCACCATCTCTGATCAAACCACCATGAACACCCCATAGCCTACTCCGTCCCCTCTTTCACCCTATCCCGTTGGCTTCCCCTGAAAACCCTTGGAAACCTTCGAATAACCCAAAAGGTGTCGCCGGAACCCTACTCCGGCGAACACCACCTATGAACCAGAGTCCATCCTTAACACCCCACAACCGCCTCCGCCTCCTCTTTAACCCCATCTAGGTGGCTTCCTTCGAATAAGCCCGAAAATCCTCGAATCTGTCAAAAGGTGTCGCCGGAACCCTACTCCGGCGAACACTCTTGTTCCAAAAACCACCCTGTATAACCCCATAACACCCAGCTTCACTTTCCAAGAGTCTTTTTCACAAAAAAAAAAAAAACTCGATGAGTCTGCTTGAGAACAAAAGTCTAAGAAATCGGATAATCATGAAAAACGAAGAAAAATGAAAACAAGAGAAAGAAAGAAAGAAAAGAAGAATCAAGAAGGAAAGCTAAGTATTTCGAACTATTTGCTTCCTGAATTGTATGCCTGTAACCTCTTGGCTTTCTGATCTTTCTTATTTGTGAATCGCATGGCTATAATCTCTCTTCTCTGAATAAAGTTCTTAGTCAAAATTGTATGTTTGTCGTTCATAATAGCCACACGTAGATTTCTAGGGTTTTATTTGATAAAATCGAATTAGTAATTAGGTTTTCTGTTAATTAGATTCTACCTCTGTCTAAATGTTCCCTTTGAATCTCGTTAATTGATTACTTAGACTCTAATTTGATTTTTATCTGTGAGACTGTCTATTGTTTGGTTAATTTTGTAAATCGATTTTGACTTTGACTTTTGGGTTCTGATTAATAAAAGGGCTAAAAGGGTAAATAAGAGAAAAATACAGGGTTAAATGGGGAAGGTTAATGGGTGTACTGTAATAAACCTAAGGGGGTAAGGGTACATTTGGTAATGCTGCCTGGTTCACGGGTAATTAGATAAAGAATAAAGGGTAGTCTGGGCATAATAAAAGGACAATTGGGTGAAATTTGAAAGCAAGTGAGGGTAGTTTAGAC
This sequence comes from Nicotiana glauca, assembly GCA_026770625.1. NCBI lineage: Eukaryota > Viridiplantae > Streptophyta > Magnoliopsida > Solanales > Solanaceae > Nicotiana > Nicotiana glauca. Next base: position 40,522 of record MU696781.1, on the reverse strand, counting down.
AATTAAGGGTATTGGAATAGGGTAGATGCCACTAGAACCTTCTAGAAGGGGTTCTAATGCATTTTCGATCAAAATTAGTGTAGTCCTCTGAAAATAAATCATAAGAAGAGGGGTGGAAAATTAGAATATTTAATTCAAAATTCCCTCCCATTTTTTGTTCTATAAATAGGCCTCATTAGGCCACTTTTAAGAAGTTTTTTTGGAAAAGGTCTAATATTCTGAAAATCCTTCTAATCTCTGAAAATTCAAAATTCCTAGTTTCATCCTTAGGAAATTCTCTAATACTACTGTTCCATTGATTCTGGCTCGAGTTCAAGTTGAAATTCTCCTGAGTTTTGGTATTTCGTCTGATGATCTGTGTTTATTTGATCTGGATTTGGTTGCTGAAGCTGTGTATTGCTGTGGTTATTCGGTTATTTTGAGGTTTTTGTGATCAAATCTGGTTGTTATGCACTCGCTGTGAATCTGTTGGTTTATTGTTTGCTGGAGTCCTGTTATTACTGATTCTTCTCCTCTTATTGCTTTAGAACTTATCAGACTTGTTTCACCTTTCCAGGTACACTTCTGAAACTCGAAAATGTAGTCACGATTTGAAGATATGGAAATGTTTTTGACTGATTTCATTAGTTTCTGATTCTGCTGATTTTGTAGATATAGAATTATGTAGATTCATGTGTATTCGTTAGGTGAATCGTATGTATAGTTGAACTATTGGACTGTTGGACTGTGGACTCGGACTATTAATTTCTTTTAAGTAGCTTAGTTTAAATATCACGTAGAAAATCACATGTGAAGTAGATTAATAGAAAAACAATCACATTAGATTAGAGATTAGAAAAATTGAAAACAAAATGTTAAAGTCTGTTTTGATTGAGATTTTGGATCTTCAGTTGTTACAAATCAGAAAAAAAATTGAAATGAAATTTTAAAAATTCGTTTGTTATCCTTAGTTTGTGTTAGTCAGTTTTAATAAGTAAAAGCATGAGTTCTTCAGATTCAAATTTTGATTAGTTAATACGGTATGCTTCAGATTAATTCATGCTATGTAAGAAAAATTGTAATGAGTTTTCAATAATGAGTATAAAATGACTGCTTCAATATGAACGAATTTGTACTTCAATTCGAATAGGTTTTCTGTAGTTTAGTTTTAATATTTCTAATTGAACAAAGTAGTAATTCAATTCTGCATTTGAATATGTAGCATTTCACTTAATAAATAATAGTAGAAATCTTTTTTTTAATGATAGTTAATCTGTAGATCGTTTAAAAATAGGTGTAGTTAATTTGAATAAGACAAAACAGTAATGTTCAAATAAGAGTTCAGTGTTATTGCCTTGATTAATTTCTGATAATATGTAATTATAATGACCGTGTAAGTCCATTATTAGATTAGTGATAATATTTGTGCCTGTTTTTGGATTCACGTTAGTAATATAGGCCTGATTCAGGCATAAAGGCCCAAATCCAGTAGCAATAGCTTCATTGCTTATTTGAACAAATCAATGTATATGAACTGTGCTAGAATAAGCCCTGAGCACAGCTGTGCTCTGTTCTTCACTGGCCAGATTTTAAGGCCCAAAACAGATGAAGGCCTGGATGTAAATGAAATAAAAATACAAATCACAGCTAGGCAGCATTATTTGTTACTTTGGTAAGGCAAAAAAAAAAAGTAGAAAAATGTAGCACACCTTAGGTTTGACCTCTTAAAATAAATGAGATGAGCCTCGTTTGAGAATAAAAATGCACGGGGCCCTCAATTAATTGTTATAAAACACTTAGATTTGGAAGGACCGTTTAGCAAATTTCACGGTCTTTCCCAAAGTTAACAAGACGTAGTTATTTTAGGCGCGATTTATAATACACATTCTCAAGTACGGGTGCACATTTATGTGACCCAAATCTAAATCTCAACGAAGTCGAAGTGTATTAAAAGCCACAGGCGTACTGGTACGGTGTGGCCCGAAATGCATTTTCACGACGTTGCAATTCTTTTAAAAGTGATAAAGCGGAATATTGATAAAGGCACGAAAAAATGGAACATATAAAGAAATCAGATAAAAACAAATACAACAATTGAGCGACCGTGCTAGAACCACGGAATTCGGGAGTGCCTAACACCTTCTCCCGGATTAACAGAATTCCTTATCCGGATTTCTAGTTCGCAGACTGTAACAGAGTCAAACTTTCCTCGGTTCGGGATTAAACCGGTGACTTGGGACACCATTATTTTCCCAAGTGGCGACTCTGAAAATTAAAATAAACTAATCCCGTTCCGACTGTCCTTAAATTGGAAAAACTCCTTCCTTTTATTATATCCCTTCCCAGGGTGTAAATAAATAGGCTCGGTAAAAAGGAGGTGTGACACTAGCGCAGTGCATAGACAATCACCCTACCATCCTGCATCAACACACACCAAATGCCAACCCATAAAACATCATAATAAACCGTATTTGACCTCGACCCTGAAGTCAAAACCAACACCTGAGCTCTAGTCAAAGTTGTCTTGAGCTTCTAAAAGCTCTCGCACTCGCTCGACCACTTGAACAAAGCATCCTTCTGATTCAACTTGGTCAATGTAGCTGAAATAGATGAGAAACCCTCCAAGAAATAGTGATAGTAACCAACCAACCCTAGAAAACTATTGATCTTAGTAACGGTAGAAGGTTTGGGACAACTCTGAACTGCCTCAATCTTCTTTGGATCCACCTTGATCCCATCACTAGACATCACGTAGCCTAGGAATACCACCGAGTCCAATCAAAACTCACACTTGGAGAACTTAGAATACAACTTCTTATCCCTCAAAGTCTAAAGCATAGTCCTAAAATGCTCCTTGCGCTCCTCCCTACTATGGGAATACATCAATATATTATCAATGAACACAATGACGAAGGAATCTAAATAAGATTGAAACACGTTGTTCATCAAGTGTATGAAAGTTGCAGGGGTATTGGTCAGCCTAAAAGACATCATCAAGAACTCGTAATTCCTATAATACGTCCCGAAGGCCGTCTTAAGAATGTCCGAAGCCTTGATCTTCAATTGATGGTTCCCAGATCTCAAGTCAAACTTTGAGAACACCCTAGCACCCTAAAGCCGATCAAATAAATCATCAATCTGCTACAATGGATAGTTGTTCTTGATGGTAACCTTGTTTAATTACTTTTAATCAATGCACATTATCATGGGACTATCTTTCTTATTCATAAATAGAATCGGGACACCCCAAGGTAACACACTCGACCTAATAAAATCTTTATCTAACAATTCCTGTAATTGATCCTTCAATTACTTCAACTTTTATAAAGCCATGTGATATAGTTGAATAGATATGGGCCGAGAGCCTAGTGTCAAGTCAATACCAAAATCAATGTCTCTATCAGGTGGCATGCTTGTAGGTCTAAAGGGAAAATATCTAGACATTACCTCACCATGGGGACTGAATCAATCATGAGAATATCAACACCCACACCACTAACAAAGGCTAAGTACGCCAATCAGCCTTCTCAACCATATGTTGAGCCTTCAAAAAAGAAACACCCTACTAGGAATATGACTCAAGGAACCTTTCCATTCCAACCTCGGCAACCCTGGCATAACAAACACTACGATCTTAGTGTGCCAATCAAGAATATCATGGTATGAATATAACCAATCCATACCCAAAATCACATCAAAATACACTATATTAAGTAACAGAAGATCAACCCTAGTCTCATAGCCTCCAATAGTGACCAAAAAAGAACAATAGATACGATCAATCAGAATAGACTCCTCAACAAGTGTAGACATATATACAGGAGTATCCAGATAATTACAAGATATATCTAAATATGAAGCAAAGTAGGATGGCACATACAAATAATTAAAACACAGATCAAATAAAATAGATGCATCTATATGATAGACCGTAACAATACCTATAATGACTACATCTGATGCAACTGCCTCAATCCAACAAGGAAAAACAAAACAATGGGTCTGGCCTCCCTTTCTAAGATGACCTCTACCCGCTTGGACCCCACCTCTAGTTGGATCTATAGGTGGTGTAGAATCTAGAGGGGAAATCATAGCCTATGTACCCTATTGAGGTCTACCTATCCGAATTCTGGGACAATCTCTCACAATGTGCCCAGTATCACCCCACTCAAAATAATATATCTACAGGTGTGGTTGCTAGTACTAAGTCTATCTTGGACACTAGAATAAACACTATAGGAACCCCGTGCAGAAGGTGCACTGATAGTTGGTTGTCCTGTATAATTTTTCTAAAATCCATGGCTAGCTGGAGCACAACAACACAATAAGCCAAATCATTATCAAATACATACTCTCATAATTTATAAACAAGGTGCACAAGGAAATGGAAATAAATAAATACAAATAAGGATTCAACATATAAAGCATGACTATGGCTAAATCAATTAGCAGTGCCCAACTAGGCTAATTTAGGAATTAAAAATCCTAAAACATGATCTCTAGTATTTAAAGGGTAAGCTTGCGTAGTCTTATAATGAATTATACATGTATCAAAGAGAGTACACAATAAAATCAAGGTATATATAACCCTAAAGTCTAATCTAGTCAACTTTCATACATAGCATCTACATATGCGCTCGTCACCTTGCATATATGCCGCATTACAATATCACAATTAGACAAATATGGTACAAGCCTAATGGTTATTTCCTCACACAAGATTAGGCAAGATACTTATATCAAACAAACCAAGTCAATACGCTAAAAGCAATTGCCACTAGAATCGGCCTCCGAACGGGTCAAATCTAGCCAAAAACAACTCAATAACATAAAACACTGCTATAAAAATTGATACGAATTAATAAAGCTCAAATTTTTATCAAATATAAAAAATTCAACCAAAATGTCAACTCGGACTCGCCTCCCAAACTCTGACAAAAGTCACAAATCCCGATCCCATTCTAGCAAGATTCCAAATAAGCAAGTTTCATACACAACCAACATGAAATTAGGGCTCAAATGCTTATTAATCACTATCCAAATTTTACTCACAAAATCCTCATTTCCTCCCTTAAATTTCAACAACCAAAAGCCAAAATCAAAGCTGGAATCCAAAAATAGAATCAAAATCCAAGTCAAGAACACTTACCCTAATCCAAGCGGTGAAAATCAACTCAAATATCACCTCAATCCGAGCTTTCAATCTCAAAATATGATAAATAAACCAAACTCTTGAAAAAAATACCCTGCCCAGTGCTTTCGCACATGCAACAAAATTTGTCATTTCTGTGGCATCGCTTTTGCGACAAGATTCTCGCTTATGTGATTCTGGCTTACCCCGACCTCTAGCATCTAGGGATTGTTCTCCGCTTATCTGATATCACATGTGCGACCATAGAGCCCACTCATACATATTCTCTCCAAACTTGTAATGACCCGACTGATCATTTTATGTATTGTAGCCATGTTCCCCTATTTATTGCCTATTTTATGTCCATTTATGATTTTGTGACTTGCCGGGGTGGTTGATTTAGTTTTAGGGATGTCTCAGAGTGAATCAGAACACTTAGTCCCAAGGCTTGAAGCTTAAATAGAAAGAGTTGATTGGAGTTTGACTTTTGTGTAAACAACATCAGAATGGAGTTCTGTTGGTTCTGATAGCTTTGTATGATGATTTTGAACATAGACATTTGTCCAGATATTTATTTAGAGGCTCGTAGGTTGGTTTGAGATATTTTGGCAAAAGTTGGAAAATTGAAGGTTTGACCGAGAGTTAACTTTGTCGATATCGGGGTCAAATTTTAGTTCTAGGAGTTAAAGAGGTCTGTTGTGTCATTTTGACTTGTGGAAAAAATGTAAGCTCATTCTGAATTGATTTGATATGATTCGACATTAGGTTTAGAAGTTGGAAATTCATTAGCTCATTAAGCTTGAATCAATGTGCGATTCGTGGTTTTGGTATTGTTTGATGTAATTTGAGGCTTCGAGCGAGTTCGTATTGTATTTTTGGACTTGTTGATATGTTTTGATGGGGTTCTAGAAGCCTCGGGTATGATTCAGATAGATGGCGGAAACTGTTTGCACTTAGGGAGATGGCTGAAATTTCTGGTACCTAATGCAATTGCACCTGCGACGGTTTTGCCATAGGTGTGGGGCACAGAAGCAGGATCATTGGGAAGCTTACTAAAATTGAAGAGTTTGAGGTTTTTTCTCTTATCGAGAGTTTTGGGACTCGACTAAGGGTGATTTTTGAGAGGGTTTTTGCTACAACTGAAGAGGTAAGTGAAGTTTAATCACTTTTTTGGTAAATATTGATTATGTATTGATAATTACACCTAGTTTATGTGAATTCGAAGTGAAATTTGGTGTTTCAGATCATAGTATTGGAGAATGAGATATGGTGATTTGAGGGCTGTGGAAGAATTGGATAAAATAAGTATGCTTGGTCCCGTAATTGAGTGGGTGTCCATAATTTATTAATTATGAATTGGTTGGGTTTTGAGGTATGGGCCTAGGGTTGACCTTTAGGGTTGATTTTGCTTATTTGATTCAAGACATTAGCTTTATCATTTGGAATTGCTTCCTATAGCTATTATTGATGGTTTTAAGTTAATTTGGCTAGATTCAGATCGTCCGAAGGTTGATACATGCGGTAAGGGCTTGTTAGAGGAGTGATTTGGCTTGCTTGAGGTAAGTATGTTATCTAAACATGGTTAAGGCACTAGATTCCTAAATTATTTGTGATAGCTATGTGCTATGGGTGCGCATATGTGTGGGGTTTGAGACAACGTGCAAGCACCAGGTTACTTATCCATGTTCAGGGTTGTGCCTAGGCTATGGTTTGCTTAGAATTGACTGTTAAGCTTTAAACTATATTGTTTCTCATATTTGTAACATTGTTGTAAACTATTTGAGCCATGTTTGAGGTTACATAGAGTCTTATTCGTTGAATGAACATGATTATTGTTATTTCTGCGATAAAATTGCTGATTTGAGCTAGGATCACACACCTTGCACATGCATACACTTTAGCATGTCATTTATACTAGTCCAAAAGCATGAGGTCTGTTATTCATTCATCATATACATGTATTCTTTTATATTTTCTTCTGTGTGATATGATTTCCACTCGATGCATGTGACCATGCCAGTCAGATTCTTTTATTATGCATGTGACCATGCTGGTCATATTATGTTGTTATACGTGTGACCATACCGGGCGGATTGTATTGTTATTCCCGTGATACCACGTGAGGCGGATTATGTTATTATGTCTGTGATAATGCCAGGTAGATTGTATTGTTATTCTTGTGACCGCACTGGGCAGGTTATGATATTGAGCCAGTGACTACGCCGGGCTAGTAGCACGTTGAATTGTCCATGCTTACATGTGGATATGGATCCATCTGCCTAGGGTCACCCTCTTATATGCCTTCTTGATGGTGTACACACGAATATTGATGAAAAACTGATAAGTGGTTTAGTACAGATATGGAAAGGTTGAGGAAATCTAGCTAGTGTTTGTTTGGATTTGCATTTCATCCTTATTTGCAATTTTCATGGTTATTTACCCGATTCATTTGCATATCGCCCTTATATGATGTATCATTTACTGAATAGAGTAGTGGAGTAATGTACACACATAGAGAGATAGTTCCTTATGTGCTTTATACTTGATCACATTATTGTTTTTACTTGTTTAATTGATGAAACCGTACACGTTATATCAAGTATAATTTATAATTATTGCTTCTTTTACCTTGCCGAGGTTAGATACGATACTTATTGAGTACATTGGGTCGGTTGTACTCACACCACATTCTGCACTTAGTTGTGCAGATCTAGGTATTGGGATCGATTATCAATAGCGGAGTCTTTTATTGAGTTGAGTATCGAGAGACGAGGTAGAGCTACATTCTCGCTCGTAGTCTTGGCATCTTTTTTTTTATGTACAACTATTTTTAGTTCAGACAGTATTGTTATTTAGCTTCAGACTTGTATTTCCTTGTAGAGCTCATGGCTCTGTATTTATCAGTTTCTAGGGTATTTATCATGTATTAGTGGTATATTGTTATATTGAGATTTTATACTTATGTTATTTCTACTAACTCTGTTATTTTGGTTCTTTATTGTTATGTTCGGCTTGCCTGGCAGTGTGTTGGGCGCCATCACAATGGGTTGGGATTTCGGATCGTGATAAGTTGGTATTAAAGACCTAGGTTCATAGGTATTCAAGTCATGAGCAAGTTTACTAGAGTCTTGTGGATCAGTACAAAAACGTGTTTACTTATCTTCAATAGGCTACTGAACTGTTAAGAAACTCCACTTTCTTAGTTTCTTTGTCGTGCCGATTTGCTATTTCCCGAAGTTTGAAACAAGACTATTCTATTATCTCATAGATGGTGAGGAAACATGCGACCGAATCAAGTAGACGACTACTAGTACCAAAAGTTAAGGCCGCGAGAGGAAAACGTCGTGGTAGAGGCCGAGGTGTGGCTCGTACTACAAACAGAGCAACACTTGTTGAGCCACCAGTTTCTCTAGCTAAGGAGAAGATATCGGATATTAGTAAGCCAGTGAGACCAGCTCAGGCACCAGCAATGCCTATTGTTATTCCTAGCCTTCAAGAGGCCTTAGCCTAGATTTTGACTATTTACACCAGCTTGGCTCAGGCGGTTTCGGTTCCAGCTGCACCAACCACTTCAAAGCTCAGGGGAGGTGCCCATATGCCTGACACTCGTAATCCAAAGCAGCTAGCTAAAGGACTCCAGATGCCGAGTGTATTGGTAGTTAAGTCTGTTACCACTGCTCGGGCCGAGGTTGGTCTAACTCTGATTAATGAAGAGCAAAAACGATTGGAGTAGCTTGGGAGGCTTAAGACTCTAGAGTTCAGTAGAGTAGATTTAGAGGATGCTCAGTATTTTATAGATTGGTGTCAATATATCTTCGCAAATCGGGTAATTTCGACACCAGTGATATTGCATTTACTACTTTTTAGCTGATAGGGGCAGCTTACAGATGGTGGCAAACTTATGAGTTGGGTAGGAAAATCGATACAACAACACTTACATGGCAAGTTCTCATTTCTCTTGTTAGAGAAACTTGTCCCACAAACTCGTTGAGAAGAGATGCGTAGGGAGTTTTATCAGCTATTTCACAGAGATATGACTATGATCTGGTATGGGATGAGATTTGAAGATTTGGTCTGTCATGCTATATGGTTAGTTCCCATTGAGAGGAGAATACTTTTATGTTTCAGTATGGTTCGAGAGGCTGAGACAGGTGCTAGGTTTGACCAGGTGGTCGAGATTTCTATATGCTTAGAGTTGGTTCGTAAGCAGAAGTGTGAGGAGCGGGAAGCCGAGAGGTAGTTTGGGTGGTTTCAGCAGTGCCTTATATGGAGGCCAGTACTATTATAGTAGATGTCGTTCTTCTTAGACCCGTTCAACTAGCTCGCGATGTTCCTATCAAGGTTAGCAGCCTTTCAGGAAGGGTTGCTATGAGTGTGGAGACTTGAGTAATCTTTGCTAGTTATTTGGATATGCCCCGTATTCTTTCGTTATGCCCCTTCGTGTAGCTACACCGGTGGGTGATTCTATTATAGTGGACGATGTGTATTGGTTGTGTTGGTGACTATTGGGGGATTAGATATAAGAGTTGATCTTTTACTACTTAGCATAGCTGATTTTGATGTGACTTTAGACATGGATTGGTTGTCACCATATCACAGTATTCTGGACTATCATGCTAAGACTGTGACATTGGCAATGCCTGGGTTGCCTAGGGTTGAGTGGGGAGGTTCCCTAAATTACGTTCCTAGTAGAGTGATTTCATATTTGAAGGCTCAATGGATGGTTGAGAAGGGATCTGGAATATTTTGCCTTTTTGAGGGATATTAATGGTTTTACTACTGCTATTGACTCAGTTCAAGTAGTAAGAAACTTCCTAGATATGTTTCATGCATACCTGCCGAGCATGACACCCGATAGGGACATTGATTTTGGTGTTGATATTGTGTTGGGCACTCAGCCCATCTCTATTCCTCCGTACCATATGGAATTAGAAAAGTTGAAAGAATTTAACAACTTCAGGAACTACTTGATAAGGGATTCATCAGGATTAGTGTGTCTCCTTGGGTGCACCAATTCTATTTGTCATGAAGAAGGATAGTACTATGCGGATGTGCATTGATTACCCGTAGTTGAACAAAGTTAACATTAAGAACAAGTATCCTTTACCATACATTGATGACTTATTTGACCAACTTCGGGGTGCAAGGGTGTTTCCGAAGATTGATTTGAGGTCAGGGCATCATCACTTAAATATTCAGGATTCTGATATTTTGAAGACGATATTCAGGACCCACTATGGGAACTACGAGTTTCTTGTAATGACATTGGGTTAAAAAAATGCCCCAGCAGCCTTTATGCACTTGATGAACAATGTATTCTAACTATATCTTGATTCATTCGTCATTGTGTTCATTGAATACACATTGATGTACTCGCACAACTAGGTGGATCATGAGTAGAATTTGAGGATTGTACTCCAGACCTTGAGGGAGAAGAAGTTATATGCTGAATTCTCCAACTGTGAGTTTTGGGTTGAATCGGTGGCATTCTTGGGAACATGTGGTGTCTAGTGAGGGGATCAAGATAGATCCGAAGAAGATTGATGCAGTTTACAGTTTGCCTAGGCTATCTTCAACTATAAATATTCGGAGCTTCTTAGTTTTGGTAGGTTATTATTGTCATTTTGTGGAAGGTTTTTCATCCATTGCTACACATTTGACTAGGTTGAACCAGAAGGGTTCCCCATTCAGGCGGTCTGATGAGTGCGGGGAGAGGTTGCAGAAGCTCAAGATTTCTTTGACCACAACTTCAGTTCTAGTTTTGCCATTGACATCAGGTTCATATACAGTCTATTATGATTCTTCGGGGGTTAGCATCGGGTGTGTACTAATGCAGAAGGGTAGGGTGATTGTTTATGCTTCACATCAGATGATGCCTCATGAGAAGAACTACCTCGTTCATGATTTATAGTAGGCAGATATTGTTCAAGCATTTAAGATTTGAAGGCACTATTTCTATGGTGTGTCTTGTGAGGTATTCACAGATCATCAGAGTCTACAACACTTGTTTAAGCAAAAAGATCTAAACTTGAGGCAGCGGAGGTGGTTAGAGCTATTAAAAGACTATGATATCACCATATTGTATCGTCCAAGGAAAGCCAATGTGGTGGTCGATGTCTTAGGTAGAAAGGCTGTGAGTATGGGTAGCCTTACATATATTCTAGTTGGCTAGAGACTGCTAGCATTGGATGTTAAGGCTTTGGCTAATCACTTCGTGAGGTTAGATATGTCGGAGCCTAGCTGAGTTCTCGCTTGCGTGGTTTCTTGGTCTTCTTTGTATGAGAGCATCAGAGCGTGATAGTATGACAACCCCTATTTGCTTGTCCTTAAGGACACGGTACAACATAGTGATTCCAAGGAGGTTTCTATTGGAGATGATAGGGTGTTATGGATGCATGGTCAGATTAGTGTGCCCAATGTAGATAGGTAACGTGATTTAATTCTTGAGGAGGCCTGTCACGCCCCAAACTCGGGGAGCACGATCGGTGCTCAATCGAGTGAACTCGACCGAGCAAGCATGTTAGACTGTTTCTACCCAAAACTCACTCATGAAAAGGAGGAGACATATTCTCATTAATTAAACAATACAGAGGTCATGTTAAGTCATTTACATTAGATACTTCATTTTAAAGTCTCAAAATACGCACATTCTCATAGTCTAAAGTGGAACAAGTAATTCAAACATAACATGAATAGTTTGATTTTCCCCAACACCGGACTTACAACTCACACGATGTCTACGGAGCCTTTAATAATTACAAAGATTACAATAGTAGTGCCAGCGATATGGACCCGACTATACCTTAAAACGTGATAATATAGTGAACAAAAGATATATAACCCCAGAATGAAGTGGGGATCACCAAGTTTTCTAGGAGGAGGNGTGAATTCTGATTTTATTTTCAGTCAGAATTCGATCATGGAGTGAAGAGAGGAGCATGTATTTATACTTGAAGTCAAGCAGGCAAGCATGGAAAGAAAATAATCGAGTATCAATCAGAAAACAATCAGTAGAAGGGAATTCCTTTAATCAGGGAGTTCAAATTTGAACAGTAAAAGACTGGAGTTATTTAAGGAAAGGGAATCAAGTAGCATATCATGCACAGTATGCAAATAAGGGGTAGATTTACAAGNGTCTTGTGAGGTATTCACAGATCATCAGAGTCTACAACACTTGTTTAAGCAAAAAGATCTAAACTTGAGGCAGCGGAGGTGGTTAGAGCTATTAAAAGACTATGATATCACCATATTGTATCGTCCAAGGAAAGCCAATGTGGTGGTCGATGTCTTAGGTAGAAAGGCTGTGAGTATGGGTAGCCTTACATATATTCTAGTTGGCTAGAGACTGCTAGCATTGGATGTTAAGGCTTTGGCTAATCACTTCGTGAGGTTAGATATGTCGGAGCCTAGCTGAGTTCTCGCTTGCGTGGTTTCTTGGTCTTCTTTGTATGAGAGCATCAGAGCGTGATAGTATGACAACCCCTATTTGCTTGTCCTTAAGGACACGGTACAACATAGTGATTCCAAGGAGGTTTCTATTGGAGATGATAGGGTGTTATGGATGCATGGTCAGATTAGTGTGCCCAATGTAGATAGGTAACGTGATTTAATTCTTGAGGAGGCCTGTCACGCCCCAAACTCGGGGAGCACGATCGGTGCTCAATCGAGTGAACTCGACCGAGCAAGCATGTTAGACTGTTTCTACCCAAAACTCACTCATGAAAAGGAGGAGACATATTCTCATTAATTAAACAATACAGAGGTCATGTTAAGTCATTTACATTAGATACTTCATTTTAAAGTCTCAAAATACGCACATTCTCATAGTCTAAAGTGGAACAAGTAATTCAAACATAACATGAATAGTTTGATTTTCCCCAACACCGGACTTACAACTCACACGATGTCTACGGAGCCTTTAATAATTACAAAGATTACAATAGTAGTGCCAGCGATATGGACCCGACTATACCTTAAAACGTGATAATATAGTGAACAAAAGATATATAACCCCAGAATGAAGTGGGGATCACCAAGTTTTCTAGGAGGAGGGTTGTCGACGCCCCCGTTTTTCTAAGGCGGAAAGCGGGTTTCGACATTATGGATGAAATGACTCTTCTATTCCCTTGTTGAGGAATTGGGTTATGGATTTTGGAGAGTCACCACCTAATGATTATAGTGCATTAGGACACTTTCAAGAAANAGGCTATAATTGTAATTTTGAACAATTTAGCTTAAAAATATCGAATAAATTTATAAAAAATATGCAAAAATCACCTCAATCATATTTGGTGTAAATATAATGATGGAAAATAACTGAATCACAAAATGGACAATTTTGGAATAATTATTGAGGTTTTATACTGTTAAAATAGATAATAAATTAATTCTAAAAATTTTTAAAAAAATAGGAAAAATACTAAAACCATTGGGGATGCTTATATATGCATATGAATGCTATTTGAAAGTATTTTTGGGGTATAAAAATACATAAAAAAAATTGGGTATCAACAAGGGTGTACTACTATCATTGATCAATGTTTTTTGTGAGCACGTGATTTTTGCCTCACGCAAATCACTCCCAAAGAATTCAAAACAAAATAATTTTTCTTTATTTTATGTGCAAAGTTTTTGAATTTCCGTGATATTTTCAGCTATTATTTGCATTTATGTGCGCATGTTTTATTTGTTTAAATAAATAAAAAAATATAAAAATAGGTTGCAAATGTGTCTAGGATTTGATTTTACAATTATTGAATTAAGTAGTTAAATGAATTGTTTTACAAAAAATGAAAATTATAAAGATGTATATTTTGCA
>MU696781.1:0-21435 GCA_026770625.1 Nicotiana glauca | reverse complement strand
TCTAACCTTCAGAGACTAACCCCTCCGCCGTCGCCCTCCGCCCACCGAAAAGCGCCCATAGCGGCAGCTGGTATCCAAACACCCTCATCTTTACACCATAGATTCCTCTCCCCCTCCCCGTTCCGGAACTCCAAACATCTTCCCTCAAATCCCCGTCAAAATCTTCGAATATTGAATTGAAGATTTCGTTCAAAACCTTAGGTCATCGGAACTCACCAAAATTAACACCCTAGCCTCACGTCCACCTCCTCATTCCAAATATCCAAACAACTTCCCTCGAATCTGCCTAGAACCCATCGAATATCATTTTGACCATGTGAACGCTAGCGCCGCCATAAAATTTTCTTGTGGCGCGCACCTCCCCTTGAACCCAAATCAACACCACACAACCACCTTGACCCCTCGGGCCTAATCCATCACTGGTTTCCCTCGAACGTCCCCACAATTCATCGAAATTCAAATCTAGGGTTTGAGCCCTAAAAGCCCAAAGCCAAAATTCAGACTACCCCTCCCACTCTTCTTAGGCATTCAAGGCAGTTTGGTCACAAAATAATGCTACTCATTTGTTATTGGCAAAGAACAAACGATTGACATTATTTGGGGACTAAATTGGATAGCCAGTTGCAAGGTCGAGTCATCACGGGTTCAAGCTTTGCAGTTGGTAAGGTCATCTTCCTCCTTATTTCCTTTTCTCGTAAGTTGACATTCATGACTGTATTCGAGTTTAGATTGGGTCTTATTTTTTGTTCTCTTATTAATTGCTATATAAGTTTTGGTTTACTTGTTTTTTTAATGACTGTGAGTAATAAGCTTGAACGTTTCAGGTTAGTTACTTCAGGTTTAAGTGGTTTAAGTCATTGTTTAGTTAATTGCAATAAGTTTTGCACTTGAATCTCTGTTTAAATGTTGGTTTACATGGTCCTGTAAATGATAGGGTGTTTTGATTCAGGTTTAGTTTGTTTTCAGTTGCCAAAAGTTTCTGCATCTCTATTAAATTTCATATTTTGATGTATTCGAAGCCTTAGCATCCGAGTAGTCCTATTTGTCACACTTCAAGAACTAGTAGGGAATTACAGACTTGTGAGGATTTGTATTGTTTCAAAATTGTCCTAGGTTTTGGTTTGGGTTCATTGAAGTAATAACAGGGGTTTCATGGGGTAGTTTGGGAAATTTGGATATTCAATAATCAGCTTAGTGGGCTGCTAAAAGATAATGGGACAATAGTTGGATTAAATTAAAAAACACTAGGGTAATGGGGGTAATTAAGAAATAAAAAGGTGAATTGGTAATGGATTGTGCACTAACTGGTTGGTAATTTAAGGGGCTGAAAATGGGACAGAGAGATATACATAGAGAAAACACTGAAAAATACCCTGAAAACCCACTGGAAACATTCTAAAAATTGAGAGAACAGATTGAAAGCACTCTGCAAATCTGAATTTTTGAACACATGGAAATACATACATACTTTGAACACTGAAAAGAAAGGTTTTAAGGACTGAAAGATCCAAAAATATTAAGGTTGATAGATTATTGTTTCATCCAAATTTGAATATAAAAAAATATATATACAAAAATGGGGTTGTTCATGAGCTGAATCTGTATAGTATTCAAGTTTTGGTTCATTTTTGGTTGAAGTTTGATTCTGCACTTTGTGTGTCATCGTTGGGATTCAAAACTGGTTTCAAGTGGTCTTTCCTCAATCATTTCTGGGCTTATTTTGTTGCTGATACCTGTTCCTGCTACTGATTCACAGCTGATCCTCCATTTCTTTATTTTGCTTCTCAATTTCCAGGTACATGCTTTGAACTTAAAAATCATGTATGAAGTGCTGATTTGCTGAATGAAATGGAAGTAAATCCAAGATGTTTTAAGCGTTAATTCATGCTACTATTTCTGTGTCATATGTTTTTTTGTTGGTTTAGTATAATGTCTGTTTAATATGATGGTTGTAATCAATGGGGTTTTAGACTAGAAACTGAGTATAATAGCGCTT
This sequence comes from Nicotiana glauca, assembly GCA_026770625.1. Taxonomy (NCBI): domain Eukaryota; kingdom Viridiplantae; phylum Streptophyta; class Magnoliopsida; order Solanales; family Solanaceae; genus Nicotiana; species Nicotiana glauca. Next base: position 19,439 of record MU696781.1, on the reverse strand, counting down.
ATGTTATTAGTTATGAGGTTCAAAGTTTTGCGGTATGGATTTAATAGGACTGGCAAAGACTTTCAGATGAATGGTGTTAATTAATAGTCGTGTATGTTGTACATGAAGTTTACTGCATCTGACCCCCCATTATATTAGATGTTGATTTCGAGTCAGTCTCGTTAATTCAAGCATACAGGTTCTGTTAGAGAGTAACTGTAATTGATTAAGTTTAATTAAAAGGTATTGTGTTTGTTTATTCCATGTGATACATTGCTTGCTAATAGAAAAGCTATCTTTGGGATTATGGCTTTATAATGGCCATTCAATCTTGAGTGCTTTCACGCAAATCATTTGGTATTAGTTTCAGGAGTCATTTAGTAAGGTGGTGTGATTAGATTATGTGCTGAAAGGTGGTTCAATAACGTGCAAATCTCATGTTTTAGTAGTAATTTTGCCCATATGTTAGTAATTGAAGGTGAAATCAAGAAATGGGCCGGTTTTAATTAAATCTGATCATTTTTGTTAATTTGTGCAAAAAGGTGCAAAGCAGAATTCGAATTCCCCAATCAGTTTCATGTCATATTTGGTATCAATTCATGTTTGTATTATGGCTTAGGGCTTGGACCCGTTTGATTTATGGAGCTTGGCCGACATGCCATCATGTATTTGTCCTGGGCAGCTTCGTTTTAGAAAAATAGGTCCTGATATGATCATAGGCCCGTTAAATATTAGAGTCATCTAATTATCATTCTTTGCTTGGCCCAATGACCATTGAGTTTATTCGAACATCTAATTGGAATAAAAAATAGGAGTTCTCTTAGCCTTATTAACCAATTAAGACTGTTAAATATAAGCAAAGTATGCCATACCGAACAAAGTAATAATTGCGTGGCCCTCTTTAATTATTTTATTAAAATACTTAGAATTCGGGACATGTCATTTAGCGAATTTTCATGGCCCCCGCAAAGTTAATAACACGTTAGTCACTTTAGGCGCGTTCTTTAAATAGTGTTACCTTCCTAAATTCGGGTGTGCATTCCATGCGACCCAAATCCAAATCCCAAAACGTTGAATCAAATATGTCGAGGATCTGGGTACATATCATGTGACGTGATCCAAAAATATGTTTTAAACGACGTTCAATTTCTTAAAAATTTAATTAAAAGCGGTAAGTAATTTTAAAAATTGCACAATAGGATAACATGTATTAAAATCAGATTTTAGCCAAATATAGCAGTTGAGCGACCGTGCTAGAACTACGGAACTCGGGAGTGCCTAACCCCTTCTCCCGGGTTAACAGAATTCCTTACCCGAATTTCTGGTTCGCGACTGTTAAATAGAGTCAAACCCTTTCCTCGATTCGGGATTCAAACCGGTGACTTGGGACACCATAAATCTCCCAAGTGGCGACTCTGAATTCTCTTAATAAACGAATCCCGTTTCGGTTGTCCTTTAATTGAAAAAACTCCCTTTATTATACCCTTCACGTGGTGTAGTGGAAAAAGGAGGTGTGACAGCTCTGGTGACTCTGCTGGAGACAAGAACCCAGAATCTTTTGGTTCAGGGTTCAGAATTCGAGCTTAGAATACTTGTTATATTTGGCTTTATTTATTATCTGGTTTTATTCACATGTTTGAACCTAATGTACTAAATGTTGTTTTTTACCGCTTTGATATTGGTGAACTGTATATAAATTGTTACGAATCCTTCCTCTCCCTGAGTCTTCTACATCATGGAGAAGAGTGCACTTCGTGTGACTTCTCTTCTGTTTAGAGTCTTTTCTCATTTAGAACGAGGTTTAGATAAGTTGCTAAGTCGGCGGAGCTTCTGTATCCCCGGTACGCTGCCCCCCCCGGCTCGAGTTGTCCGCTTGGGTAAGCCAGGTCGAACAATACACTCAGGTTTTAAACCTAGTATGACAAAACCTCATGCCGGATCCCTAGTAGGAACGTTTGTTTGCATCATGTGCATTTGACTTTGGAGACTCAACACAGGGGTTGAGTCTATCTAGGACAGGTGTACCGGAAACGAAAAAGACTATCCTGATGCATCTTACTTGCTACCTGTGCATTTATTTGCTTCGGACTTGCATGCTGACCGACTTTTAAATTTTGGAAAAATAAAAAAAAAATGAAAAAAAGGAGAGAAATAGCAGTGTAGAGGGTTAAGAGAGTTAATCATTGGTTTTGAGAATACCAATGCTCGAATAGTGTCGAAACTCTACCGAATTTTTTTTGAGAAAATGAAAAAAAAAATATTTTATTTTTAAATAGTTTATTTTATTCAAAAAGAAAAAAAAAAGAAAAAAAAGAGTCTTTATTTTTAGTTTGTCTTGTTTTCAAAATAGTTTATTTGCCAATGGAAAAGAAAAATAGTCTGTTTTGTTTGGCCCGAACTACGCTAGTTCAATTCTCACAGGATGTGGGATACGTAGGCAACCCCAATCGGGTCCAACTTTCTTTGTTTTGCAAAAATAGCCCGAAGTGAACAAAAATCTTGTTTTATTGTAAATAGATAAGGTGATGCCATTTTTGTCAAAAAATAGTCGATTGTTCCCGAAAGGGACGCCGGAAGGCTGATTTTGCCTAAATAGCCACCTTTGGTCATTTTTTAAGGTTTTGACCTGTTAGCCCACGCAGCCTTAAAATTTTCATCCCTGACGTGCTGAAAGGTTGTGTTAAAAAAAAACAACCTGGGTTTTTCATTTTAATTTAAGGAAAAAAAAATAGTCAGTTTTGTTTTGAGTCAAATAAACTTTACTTTTTGCTTAATCACCTTAATAAATGTGCAGGATGAGCATGAATGAAATTGAACCTTTCACAGTCTTTAATGAGGTCCCCCTACAACTTTACATGTGGTGGAATGATCTGGAAAAGGGTAGCAGAGAAACAGTGGTGAGAATCCTGGGAGGTCTCGTCGGTTTAATGAATGTCAAGCCAAGATCGGATATCATTGAAGCCTTAATACCTTTTTGGGACCTGAATCGCAATGTATTTTGCTTTTCTAACTTTGAGCTTACACCCATGCTGGAGGAAATAGCGGGTTATGCAGGTCTGAATGGAAGCCTGAAGGGTCAATATCTTTTGTCACCAAGATCGGTATCTCCACACTGATTTTTTGGATCTACTAAATATTAGACGGAATGTTTAGAATAAGGACTTGTCTGGAGGATGTTGTACTCTCAGGTTCCTGTATCAATGATATGGTAGTCCTCGAGGTTTCAAAGAGCCAAATCTTGGGCTGACCCATGCTGGAAATAGAAACAAATGGGAAGCAAGGCGAACTTTAGCGTTCATAGCAGCATTCTTGGGAGTCGTGGTCTGTCCATGAAAAGATAAGAAGATAGAGATAGGACTTGTAGGGATGGTCTATGTTTCAATCAAAAGGGCCGACAATACCGTGGTTTCCCTGATCTTGTCAGAACTCTACCGAGCTTTGACCATATACCGGGAGGGAGGAAATTTTTTCCAAGATTGGAATCTACTACTTCAATTATGGATGCAAGAACACATTTGTCATCAGGCGGGATATATGACTGCCGGTTTGACCGGGCTAAAATGCATTGAAAAGTTTGACAAACGAGTAACGGGTATTGAATTTCCAGAAGGTACTGAAGTTTGGTCTGAACAACTAAGCTCCTTATTGTCCGATAAAATTGAATGTGCATTTGGATGGCTTCCCATCACTGAAGCAGTATACATGTCGGCTGGAGAATGCTATATTCTCTTAATGGGCATCCGGAGCATCCATCCATATGCTCCCTATCGGGTATTACGGAAATTGGGAAGGTTCCAAGTCACCCCTAATGATGAAGACCTGAGCAAACGAGTCATTGAGTTAGGTTCCAGAGCTGCATTTCCAGAGGATAGAATTTGCAAGTTATGGAATGAATGTAGATTTCTCGAGCCCAGAACCATGGTTCGAAATTTAGCTAGAGGCGAAGTGGATCCAGAGTATAATGTCTGGTTCAGGAAAAGATCCCAAATTCCCCAAAGACCTGCTAAGAGAGCCCATGTCCAGCAATTCACTGATGACTCACAAGAACAATGGGGTTGGCTGGCAAAAGAAGAGATTTATAGGGCCAAAATAAGCAAACTGGAAAAACAAGTGATGGACCTGCAATTTAAAAATGGTGTGCAAATTGCTGCAGACGATGGGGAAAAGAAAATATTGACTCAAGAAAATAAGGCTCTCAAGTTTCAAATTCGAAAGTTAAAAACAACTGTCAGGAAGCCAGAAAGAAGTAAGGCTGACAAGAAACTCATGAATGAACTGAAAAGGAAAGCCCTTGAATTCCAAGAGGGCTTGGAAAGGTCTGAAGCTAACTTGGCAAGGGTCTGATCCAAATGGACAACGGGCATAACAGAGCGAGTGCTTCATATGCAACAGATGAAGAAGGACTATGAGGGGAGCGTCACAATCCTGAGAGAACAAATAGGCACTCTTGAAGATAGGATATTCAGGCAAGCTAGAGATTTCAGAGCATATAGGAAACACTGCTGTGACCTGATGGCACGAATGGAGGAACAAATGAACGAGTTTCAAGATCAACTTCTCCATAACTCTCGACTGCTGGAAGCCCGGGATCGATAGGTAGGATAACTGTTGCAAGAGAAAAACATGATTAGAGAAGAGGTCGTAAACATCGCACATTACATTATGGAAAAATGCCGAGCATGCGAGAACATGATCCGTTCCACCTTTTTTGCGACAGTGATGACATTCGTCCGGCAAATAATGAGCAATCTGGAGAGGCTTCAAAGGGATCTCACACCAAGGCCCGCGACATGGCCGAATGATGCCTCGCGGGCCCCAGGAAATTTTAAACCATTAGTGTATTCTTAATCTTTGTTTCGAGTCTCTTTTTTTTTTTTTAAAAAAAAAAACTTTGTAAGTCTGTCAGTCAGTCCTTTAAGTTTTGTTTTGTTCATTTTTAAAGTTTTTAAACTTGGTCCAAGTGGCTTAATAAAAGCATTTATTTGTGTGGAAAATATTTTACTACGTACTTTACACCGGCCAGAACTACGCTCGGTCTGATTCATGCGGGGACATGATACGTAGGCAATCCACATAAGATTCGACCATCATTAAAACAAGAAAAAGAAAAGAGAAAGAAAATAAAAGTAAATAAAGGAAATTTACAAGGCGAGGGGCACAACTGTTAAAGGTTGGAATAACGCATGCAGTCGAAGCAAATGACATGATAGAAATGGTTAAACTGCCTAGGTGCATTGCATCCCAACGTGCGATTACCTATTTGTTAAACTCTAAAAACTAACAAGTTTGTTGTTCAATTTCCAGAAATTTCAAGCAGTTAGTTTACTTAGAGCGTACTGGCACAACACCACTATCAGACTAGATCAAAGGGATCGATACCGGTGATAATGTCTAGCCCTGATAGAGAAGGAAACATTGAGGTAGAGGAGGTAGACGTGCAAGCAATGAAAGATGAGGTGTACAAATTGAAACAACAGATGGCTGAGATGTACCAAGCTTGGACAAGTGGTCAGCCAACACCATCCTATCCTGTTAACCCCACTTTTCTCCCAATACCCACCTAATCTCCAGAACAACTTGTTTCGGACTCATCACCCAACTTTCCTACATATCAGCAGCATCAAGCAACCACCTCCCGGACACCCCAAATGCCAAAAACAAATCCATACTCTCCACCACCAATTACACCTATTTTCGTGGCACCTCCACCGACCACACTCCACAGTCTTCCAGCAAGCCTGTATTCCAAACTCAGGATCATCAGTATTACCCTCCTGAACCCACCTTCAAAGCACCTGAACCGTACCCTTTCCCTCTTCAGTTTGACAACCCGGCAGAACTCGAAAAGCAGAACAAGAATCCAGAGCAGGAAGAAATATTTCAAAAGGTAAAGAGCCTGGAGCAATCCTTTAGGAACATACAAGGTTTGGGTGGCCAATTCAGTGTGGCATATAAGGATTTATGTTTGTTTCCAGAGGTTCAGTTGCCAGCCGGGTTCAAGATGCCTAAGTTCGATCTGTACAACGGGCATGGTGATCCCGTGGCACATTTGCGAGGATTTTGCAGCAAGATGAGATTGGCGGGCGAAAAAGATGAGTTACTGATGGCGTACTTAAGCCAGAGTTTAAGCGGGTATGCATTGGAATGGTATACAAGACATGACCATGGTAGATGGTACACCTGGGATGACTTGGCACAAGCATTCGCCGGCCACTTCCAATACAATCTACAAATCATTCCAGATCGTCTGTCGTTGATAAAACTGGAGAAAAAGCCTGGAGAGAGCTTCAGGGAATACGGTTTCTGTTAGAGAGAACAAGCTGCGAGAGTCAACCCTCCAATGAAAGAAGGGGAGATGGTTAACTACTTTTTGCAAGCTTTGGAGCCGACTTATTTTGGTCACTTTGTGACGGCGATTGGCAAGTCTTTCAACGAGGTTGTGAAAATGGGTGGCATGATCAAAGAAAGACTCAAGTCCAACAAAATCATGAGTTACTCAGCAATCAAAGCAACTAGTCAAGCTATCCAGAGCAGCACTGGGGGTGTGCTCGGGAAGAAGAAGAAAGACGATGTTGCAACGGGTTAGTACAGAGCTTGGTTCGGATCCAGAGGGCCCTCACCCTACTAGAACCAACCCCGACCCCACCAACAAAATTATTCCCATATTCTATATGGCCATCCACAACATTACTACCCACCACCAGATCCTCACTTTTCCGTCCACCATGCTCAGACATATGTTCAACCTCCCGTCCCTGCACCATGACGTGCCCCAAAAAATTATTACCCACCTCCAAGAGCATATAGAAATCCCTCTGGTATAGGTTTTCGTCCGAACCAAGCCTTCAAGAATGAGAGGGCACAAAAGCAAAAGACTTTCACTCCACTGGGAGAGTCTTACACCAGTCTGTTCCACCGACTGAGGCAGCTGGGATTGTTGAATCCAGTCGAGGCTAAGCTGCCAAACTCCCCTCCGAGAAATATTGATCACTCGATATGTTGTGAATATTGTTTGGGAGCCCCTGGACATGATACGGAGAAATGCTGGAGGTTGAAAATAACTATTCAGGAGCTTATCGACACTCGTCGAATCGAGGTGCAAACCCCGAAAGAACCCAACATCAATCAGAATCCACTCCCAGCCCATTATGAGACCAATATGATTGAGCTGGTATAGACAGAAGGAGGGTCTAAAAAACCCTCTCAAATCGTAATGATGATCAGGTCAAGTGAAGGTAGGCTGGCAAAGGAGTCAACTAGCAAAAAGCTGTTGGTCAGCGAGAAGAAAACAAACAGTAAACCAGTGGTGGTGATTCAAAAGGAGTCCCCAAGCAAAGTAATGGTAAAATGGGGAGAGGCAAAGGTGGTTGTACCAGGAGCAATAAGCAGATCCGTTCTAATTGTGGAAGGTGCTCGCATAGACCCAGTCATCATCAAGCCAGTAATCCAATTGCCGATGGTTGACAACAAAGCCATCCCGTGGAATTATGACCAGGTAACAGTGACCTATAAGGTAAAGGAGGTCAAGGAATAGGTTTGTGAGGTCCAAGGGCTAACTCGCTCGGGGAGGTGCTTTGCTCCCGCAGAATTGAGAAAGGCCAACCCAGCGGCAGTAAAGAAGCCAGTGACCGAGGAAGAGGCATAAGAATTCTTAAAGAAAATGAAGTTGCAGGATTATTCCATCATAGAGCACTTAAAGAAGATGCCGGCTCAAATCTCATTACTTTCATTATTGATCCATTCTAATGAACATCGGTATCCGTTGATGAAAATCCTAAATGAGACCCATGTACCTGACAAGATCTCCGTCAATCACTTGGAGAAAATCACAAACAGGATATTTGCGGTAAACAGGGTCACCTTTGCCGATGATGAGTTACTCGAAGAAGGTACCGAGCATAATAGGGCCCTCTATCTTACAGTTAAATACGAGGAATCTGTGGTTACCCGAGCTTTGGTTGACAATGGGTCTAGTGCGAACATTTGTCCTCTCTCTACATATAAAAAAACTGAAAGTGGATAGCGACAGAATCCGCAAGAACAACATTTGCGTTCGGGGGTTCGACGGCGGGGGTAAAGAATCGGTCGGTGATATAGTGCTGGAATTGACAATTGGGCCTGTGGAATTCACCATGGAATTCCAAGTGTTAGATATGGAAGTCTCCTACAACCTTTTGTTGGTACGACCCTGGATTCATGTTGCAAAGGCGATGCCGTCTACCCTGTATCAAGTGGTTAAGTTTGAGTGGGACCGACAAGAGATTGTGGTTCATGGTGAGGACAATCTGCGCTCCCAGAGTGACACTGTTGTGCCCTTTATTGAGGTAGAGGATGGCATCGGGCCATGGGTATACCAAGTTTGTGACACAGTATCGGTCAAGAAAATTTCGGAGGGGGAACACATTCCGAATGCAAAGATAACCTCTGCATACGTCATGGTAGCCCGTGAAATGTTGGGACACGACTTTGTGCTCGGTAAAGGCTTGGGTGCATCTCTTCAACGTATTGTACAGCCGGTATCCTTACCAAAAAATGTGGGAACCTTCGGTTTGGGGTTTAAACCTACAGGTGCAGACATCCGATGAGCTGATGAAGCAAAAGGCGTGGGTCCTTCCAAAGCCAATCCCGCGCCTGTCCAGATCTTTCGTCAGGCCTAGTATTAGAAAGCAGCTGGCCTCAAAAGTTCCTGGGTCATTGATTGGTGTGGATGGAGATCTGGATAAAGGATTCAAAAGGTTATTTGCCGAGGTTAACGTGATAGAACCTGGGGAAGGGTACAACAAGGCAGATGTGCAGTTCGTGGGACCAAAGGCAAAGGTCAATAATTGGAGGGCTATTCCTCTTCCCACTCGGAGGGAGTCTTGGTAGTTAGCTCTGATTTTCCTTCCTGTTTGTCTGGATTATTCCAGGATTGTAATCCAGATTTCTTTTTATCTTTGTGTTTGTCAAAAGTGTACAAAACCTTGTTATTCCGTACTTCAATAAAATGAAAGTTTTTTTCTTCATTCCTTATTTTTATTTTATTTTAATCTTATTTTTCTTCTTCTCTTTTCTGTACAGTTCCCTTTATACTGATCCTAATGACATGGCTTCCTCAGCCCAGTCTAGAAAATCAATCTGATTCTGAAATGATAGTGCAAGAAATAGAAAATGATGATAATAAGTCAAAATACGATGAGGATGAAGCCTTCGAAGAGATTAGTAAGGAACTAAGTCAACTCGAAGAAAAACCCAAGCCCAATCTAAATGAAACGGAAGCCATCAATCTGGGGGACGTGGATAACATCAGGGAAACTAAAATAAGCATCCACATTGAACCAAACATCAGGGAAGAATTAATCAAAACACTTATTGAATTCAAAGATGTTTTTGCATGGTCATATGATGACATGCAAGGTTTAAGCACCGATTTAGTAGTTCACAAATTGCCCACTGACCTGGCATTCCCTCCCATCAAGCAAAAATTGAGGAAATTCAAAATCGATATGAGTGTGAAGATTAAGGAAGAGATAACCAAACAACTGGAAGCAAAGGTTATCCGGGTCACTCGGTATCCTGATTGGTTGGCCAATGTAGTGCCGGTGCCGAAGAAGGACGGGAAAATCAGGGTGTGCGTTGATTATCGCAATCTGAACAAAGCTAGCCCAAAGGACAACTTTCCGTTACCAAACATCTACATTTTAATCGATAATTGTGCCAAACGTGAAATCAGATCATTTGTGGATTGTTATGCTGGGTATCATCAGATTTTGATGGATGAAGAAGATGCAGAGAAGACGACATTCATCACGCTATGGGGAACTTATTGCTACAGAGTAATGCCATTTTGTCTGAAGAACACTGGGGAAACTTACATGAGGGCAATGACTATTGTGTTTCATGATATGATACAAAAAGAGATTGAGGTGTACGTGGATGATGTGATCATTAAATCAAAGCAACAGGCTAACCACATCGCAAATTTGAGGAAGTTCTTTTAGAGGCTCCGTAGGTACGACCTCAAACTCAACCCTGCCAAGTGTGCATTTGGTGTTTCATCCAAAAAGCTGTTGGGGTTCATAGTAAGTCGGTGAGGCATTGAGTTGGACCCATCAAAGATCAAAGCCATCCAAGAGTTGCCACCCCCGAAGAATAAAACCGAAGTAATGAGTCTGTTGGGAAGGTTGAACTATATCAGCAGGTTTATTGCTCAACTCACAGCAACTTGTGAACCCATTTTCAAGCTACTGAAGAAGGATGCTGCGGTCGAATGGACCAAAGAATGTCAGGAGGCATTTGACCAAATAAAAGGGTATTTGTCAAATCCACCTGTGTTGGTACCGCCGGAACTAGGGAGATCGTTGATTCCCTATTTAACGGTCCTGGAAAATTCATTTGGCTGTGTACTGGGGCAACATGATATCACCGGCATAAAGGAGCAAGCCATCTACTATCTCAGCAAGAAGTTTACGGCTTATGAGGTTAAGTACACTCATCTTGAGAGGACGTGTTGCGCCCTGCCCTGGGTGGCACAGAAATTGAAACATTATCTGTCATCCTATAGTACTTACCTTATTTCACGCTTGGATCCGTTGAAGTATATTTTTCAAAAGCCTATGCACACGGGGAGACTGGCGAAGTGGAAAATATTACTCACAGAGTTTGACATCGTCTATGTGACGAGGACTGCAATGAAAGCCCAAGCACTGGCTGATCACTTGGCTGAGAATCCAGTCGATGAAGAATACGAGCCATTGAGGACGTATTTTCCTGATGAAGAAGTGATGCATATCAATGAGATGGAATTGACTGAAGAACCAGGATGGAAGCTTTTCTTTGATGGGGCAGCAAATATGAAAGGAGTTGGAATAGGAGCTGTGCTTATTTCTGAAACAGGGCACCATTACCCTGCTACAGCTCAACTTCATTTTTATTGTACCAACAACCTGGTTGAATATGAGGCATGCATTTTGGGCTTGTGGTTAGCTGTGAACATGGATGTTCATGACATTTTGGTCTTAGGAGACTCGAACATCCTGGTACATCAAATTCAAGGAGAATAGGAAACACGGGATTTGAAGCTCATACCGTATCGATAATATTTGCATGATCTTTGTCAATGGTTTTGATAAGTGGAATTTAGGCATATACCAAGATTCCATAATGAGGTTGCCGATGCTTTGGCTACCTTGGCAGCAATGTTGCACCATCCAGACAAAATTCATGTTGATCCATTGCATATCCAAGTTCGTGATCAGCATGCTTACTGTAACATGATAGAGGAAGAGCTTGATGGCGAACCATGGTTCCACGATGTCAAGGAATACATCAGGATGGGAGTGTACCCGATGCAAGCCATATGAGATCAAAAGAGAGCTATTCTATTGTTGGCAAGTGGATTTTTCCTCAGTGGTGGAGTGCTATATAAAAGAACACCCGACCTTGGTTTGTTAAGGTGCATAGATGCTAAACAAGCCACGACAGTCATGTCAGAAGTACATTCTGGAGTTTGCGGACCGCACATGAGCGGATATGTATTGGAGAAGAAGATCCTTCGGGCAGGGTATTATTGGCTCACCATGGAGTGAGACTGTATTAGCTTTGTGCACAAATGTCATCAGTGCCAGATACACGAGGACTTGATTCATTCTCCGCCATCGGAATTACACACAATGTCAGCACCATGACCCTTTATTGCTTGGGGCATGGATGTCATTTGACCCATTGATCCAGCAGCATCCAATGGGTACAGGTTCATCCTGGTGGCCATTGATTACTTTACTAAATAGGTTGAGGCTAAAACTTTTAAGTCTGTAACCAAGAAAGCAGTGGTCGATTTTGTTCATTCCAGCATCATCTGTCGATTTGGAATCCCAAAGGTAATCATAACAGATAATGGTGCTAATCTTAACAACAATTTGATGAAAGAAGTATGTCAGCAATTTAAGATTACGCATCGCAATTCCACCCCATATCGCCCTAAGGCGAATGGAGCAGTTGAAGCAGCCAACAAAAACATAAAGAAAATACTGAGGAAAATGGTAGAAAGTTCCAGGCAATGGCATGAGAAGTTACCATTTGCGCTGTTGGGTTATAGCACTACTGTTCGTACTTCGGTAGGTGAAACTCCTTATTTGTTGGTATATGGCACTGAAGCAGTAATCCCTGCAGAATTTGAAATCCCGTCTCTTCGGATTGTCGCCAAAGCTGAGATTGATGATGATGATTCGGTGAAAACCCGTTTGGAGCAGTTGAGTTTAATTGATGAAAAAAGATTGGCAGCAGTATGTCATGGCCAATTGTATCAGAAAAGGATGGCAAGAGCATACAACAAGAGGGTGCATCCCAAAAAGTTTGAAGTAGGACAGCAAGTGTTGAAACGGATCCTTCCACATCAGGCTGAAGCAAAAGGCAAGTTCGCCCCTAACTGGCAAGAACCGTTCATTGTAACCAGAGTATTGCCCAATGGCGCTTTGTGTTTAATAGATATTGAAGGAAAATGCATAGATATGGATATCAATTACGATGCAGTGAAGATATATTATGTATGATTTCTTTAATATAATCATCAATTGTTTGTACTTGGCATTATCTTTAAGGTTGAAATGACGAAGGCAATTTGTTCTGCTATCTAAACACTTTATCCTTTGTTCACCCTTTTGAGCCTTATGTATTTTATTTCATACCCCTCTTTTGGAATCAATAACCAGAAAGGAAAATAAAGAGAAGAAAGAAAAGAAAAAGAAAAACAAAAAAGAAAAAATAATAACAAATGAAAAGAAAAAATGTAACAACCAGGAATTTGATGAACTACTTTTGACCTGATTCCTTTTAAGGATACGTAGGCAGCTTCACGGCTCGTTCATAGGGAAATAAAAATCAAAAGGTCCCCAAGCAAGAAACTGGGGCAGAAGTTATGTTTGAAATGAGAAAGTTGATTCCAAAAGTTGTAATTCTAACCGTTGGATTTGGTTTGAATTTTTCGATACCCTTTTCTTCCCAAACCTATCCAAAAATCCATATTAACATCCAAAGAAAGACCTCCCGATCAGTCTTCGAGAGGTGCCAAGTCAAGCAAGTAAAGATAATTCATACCAGAGGCAGTACTCTGGTTTTAAGCAAGGAAGTTGAAAAATGAGAGAGTCTTATTAGTGAAAACCCTCAAGGACACTGTAAGGTGATAAAAAAAAAGGAAAATGAGAGAGTCTTATTAGTGAAAACCTTCACAGGCACCATTAGGCGACAAGAAATTGAGAAAGGGGCAAATAAGGTTAGGCTGACGGCAAAAGATCCGTCAAGGCATCAAGTTGAACGAAGATGGGGATTCAGAAAAAGAGTTAGGCTGGGGAAAAATTTAAGGCACGGAGCAGGAAAATTTGGAAATTGATTGATTGAATAGACTGGGTTGATTAAATCAAAATGCACAACATGGTCATTGGGGTCAGTTATCCCATTCAGATAAGTCTTTTTCTTTCTCAAAATCTTCTAAAAGAAGATCTTCTCCTTTGTTTTCTTCATATTTTGAAGTCATCGTATTTCATTTATTTTGGCTAAGACTTTTCCAATAATAGTTTGCTTTCAACAAATAAGAAGGATTTTCAGAGTTTACTGACAGATTCCAAAGTAATGCAAAGCAAAGTAGGGCTAGGGTATGCCGAAAAGAAGGTGATGGGACGTAAGAAGCGTCATTGATAAACCAAATAATAAAATGATGGAGATTCCTTGAAAATATGGGATCGGACGAAAATCCAAAAGGTGGAAGCAACAATTGAAAAGTTTCGGATAAGAAGGTTAGAAGTGGAAAATAACGGACTAAAGTTTGTGGATAAGGAGTATTCAGAAGAGCAGAAATTCTCAACCAAGTTCAAGGTAGTCGAATGAAGTAGAACACAGAAAGGAGCGAGGGGAAAACCATCCCCAACAAGAATATCACAACCAGTAACACATTTTAAACTGACAAGATTTTCTTTGATTTGAAACAGGTATGGCAAATGTGGTTGATAGTGGAGAAACATGCCACAAGGAAAAGTAAGGACCATACAGGTTTGTTTAATTAAATTCTCAAGACCCTCCTGGAAAAAGGGACTTGGTTGAAATAAGCATAAGAAACAGAAATTAACAGTCAAAGGAACTCAAAGAAACACCATTTTTCCCCCAAAGAAGAATCACCATCTTTTTCCACCTTTTTACCCCGATTTGAGTTTGGATGTTTTCAGGATCCTCCTGGACAATGGGGATAAGCTTTAATATATTCGGTAGTAATAAGAATTAGGATAAGTAATTATGTGAGGAAGTTTAGTTTAAACAGGGAAGTTGTCACACCTAACGTAAGAGTTGAAAGGTTTTAGGACCCCCCTGGATAATGGGATATAACTTAAGATTATTTTGAAAAAAAAAGAGAAAGGAAAAACAAGAGGTTCAATAATAAGAAAATATAATAAAGTATTAAACATGTACGATTTACCAGAAGTTTTCAAAACCCACCTGGATAATGGGGTATAGTTTTTAAAGTATCATTATTAATATAATTCAATTGCAACTCACAGTTACACCCAGTTATCAAACTGGGGAAGAAAGGTTTCTTTGTTTTGTTCATTATTGTAGAAGTCAGGAACCCGCCTGACGAATGAAGGCATACATTTGAATTTTGAAGTCAGGAGCCCGCCTGGAGAACAGAGGCGTACTTTTCAAGTTTCAGAAATCAGGACTCTGCCTGAAGAATAAAGGGAGTATAATTCAAATTCCAGTTTTCAAGTTTTATTAATAGTTGGTAAGAATGACACGCACCAGCTACCAAACCGGGGCGGAAAAGTTCCTTTGTTTTATCCATTATTGTTGAAGTCAGGAAACCGCATGGAGAATAGAGGTATATATTTCAAGTTTTAGCAGTCAGGAGCCCGCCTGGAGAATAGAGGTGTATCTTTCAAGATCAAGAAGTCAGGAGCCCGCGTGGAGAACAAAGGTGTATCTTTTTAAAGTGTTGAAGTCAGGAGCCCGCCTGGAGAATAGAGGTGTATCCTTGAAATTGTTAAAGTTGTTGAAGTCAGATGACCGCCTGGAGAACAAAGGAATACGATTCAAGTTGAAGTCAGGAGCCCGCTTGAAAAATAGAGGAGTACCTTTCAAGTTGTTGAAGTAAGGACCCCGCCTGAAGAACAGAGGGAGTACAATTCAAGGTTTAGTTTTCAAATTCTTATTAATATCCGGTAAGGTGATGCCCAGCCACCAAACCGGGGCAAAAAATTTTCTTTGTTTTGTCTATTTTGTTGAAGTCAGGAGCCCGCCTGGAAAATAGAGGAATACATTTCAAGTCAAGAAGTCAGGAGCCCGCCTGAAAAACATAGGAATATAATTAAAGCCAAGAAGTTAGGAGCCCGCCTGAAAAATAGAGGAATACATTAAAGTCAAGAAGTCAGGAGCTCGCCTGGAGAACAGAGGAATACAATTCAAGTCAAGAAGTCAGGAGCCTGCCTGAAGAACAGAGGAAGAAAAATCAAGAAGTCAGGAGCCCGCCTGAAGAACAGAGGAATACAATTAAAGTCAAGAAGTCAGAAGCTCGCCTGGAGAACAGAGGTAGACGACGATAAAAGACATTCAAAGGATCAATAATAGGGTACTCGGCTAAAGAGCGGAGAGATACCATTTTAAATCAAGAAGTCGGTGCAAGACAACAACAAAAGAATTATTGTAGAGAAATACAAGGAGACAAGGCAACAAGGCAACAACGGTCGCAGAAAAAGTTTGAAAATAAGTCTTTGTAATTCATAGCTTAGTCTAGCTTCTTTATTTCCCTTTTTAGCACGGTGTAATAAGGGGGTCAGCAAGTAACAGCAGCAACAACAACAGTAAACACACCTTCATGGTAGTCCCAACTACCAAACTTTCTGAACTACATTGATCTGATTCCTTTTTAGACAAGGATATGTAGGAAACCTTTGAAGAGAGGTTCGGTCAAAATCTTTCAAAAAATGCTTCACACAGAGTATTCAAACGGGCAAAAATCGCTCGGATCCGCTCACTTTATCTTTTCACGAAAACTCTTCATGTTTACGGGCAAAGAGGGGCAGTTGTGAGCACGTGATTTTTGCCTCACGCGAATCACTCCCAAAGAATTCAAAACAAAATAATTTTTATTTCTTTTATGTGCAAATTTTGTGAATTTCCGTGATACTTTCAGCTATTATTTACATTTATGTGTGCATGTTTTATTTGTTTAAATAAATGAAAAAATACAAAAATAGGTTGCAAATGTGTCTAGGATTTGATTTTACAATTTTTGAATAAAGTAGTTAAACTAATTGTTTTACAAAAAATAAAAATCATAAAGATGTATATTTTGCATTTTTCAGTGTTTAATGTCAAATTGTGTGATTATTTTTATTTTTTGTATTTAATTACTTGTGATAAATGTTATTTAAAGTGAATTAGTATTTTTAAGTCAATTTTGGTTTTTATAATTTGTGTTAGGATTTTTGGTTTTAATTTTCAAAATTAATTTAGGAAGAAAATAAAAGAAAAATTGATAAAAGAGAAAGGAAGTGAAATTGGGCCAAATTCACCTGGCCCAATTGATTTTTTGCCTGAAACACACCCCAAACTAGCCCAAGACCCTTCCCGACCCAGTCCGTCCCCGGTCAAACCAAACGACACCATTTCAGTGTCGACCAATCTGGACTGTTCGTCCTTTCCCATCCAACGGTCCAAGTGCCTCCCACATACCCGCCTAACCAACCCGACCCGTTCCCATACCCAGTCCGGCCCAGTAGCTATACAAAATGACCCCATCCTAATTTGAGTAAATAATCCAAGCCGTTGATCTCATTTGATCAAACAGCCTAAATTAAATCCCTTTCCCAGTATATAAATCCAAACCATACCCCGCCCCCTTAGAACCCCCTCATCTCCTTCGTCTCTAACCTTCAGAGACCAACCCTTCCTCCGCCGCCCTCCGCCCACCAGAAATTGCCCACAACGGCGGCCAGCATCCAAACACCCTCATCCTTACACCATAGATTCCTCTCCCCCTCCCCATTCCGGAACTCCAAACATCTTCCCTCAAATCCCCGTCAAAATCTTTAAATATTGAATCGAAGATTTCGTTCAAAACCTTGTCATCGGAACTCGCCAAAATTAACACCCTAGCCTCACCTCCACCTCCTCATTCCAAATATCCAAACACCTTCCCTCGAATCTGCCTAGAACCTGTCGAATATCATTTTGACCATATGAACCTAGCGCCGCCACAAGATTCCCCGGTGGCGGCGCCACCTCCCCTTGAGCTCAAATCAACACCACACAACCACCTTGACCCCATCAGGCCTAATCCATCATTGGTTTCCCTCGAACATCCCCACAATTCATCCAAATTCAAATCTAGGGTTCAAGCTCTAAAAGCCCAAAGCCAAAATTCAGACTACCCCTCCCACTCTTCTTAGACATTCAAGGCGGTTTGGTCACAAAATAATGCTGCTCGTATGTTCTTGGCAAAGAACAAACGATTGACATTATTTGGGGACCAAACTGGATAGCCAGTTGCAAGGTCGAGTCATCACGGGTTCAAGCTTTGCAGTTGGTAAGGTCATCTTCCTCCGTATTTCCTTTTCCCGTAAGTTGACATTCATGACTGTATTCGAGTTTAGATTGGGTCTTGTTTTTTGTTCTCTTATTAATTGCTATATAAGTTTTGGTTTAATTGTTTTTAATGACTGTGAGTAATAAGATTGAACATTTCATGTTAGTTACTTCAGGTTTAAGTGGTTTAAGTCATTGTTTAGTTAATTGCAATAAGTTTTGCACTTGAATCTCTGTTTAAATGTTGGTTTACATGATCCTGTAAATGATAGGTGTCGACGCCCCCCTTCCCCCCCCTCTTTAAAAAAAGAGAGAAAGGAATCGGGTTTACGACATTATGGACAAAACAACTCTTATTTCCTTTTAAGGAATCAGGTTATGGATTTTGGAGAGTCGCCACCTAATGATTATAGTGCATTAGGACACTTTAAAGATAAGAAGCGATTTTGAAAGAAAACCAGAGTTTAGGTAAGGTCTTGAGATTATCTCGAGGGGAAGGTGTTAGGCACCCCTCAAGATCCACTAGTGTGGTTCCCGGCCATGCTTTAATTGTGACTTTAAAAGAAAGGGAACACGTAAGGTTTAAACATAGCAATTACAGATAAGTTTGAAAGTTTTTTTTTAGAAAAAATGACATAAATGATTAAAAGAAGGATTAATTGGAAGGAAACATAATTTTAAGAAAAACATTATACACAAATAAAGAAAAGGAAAGGGGTCATAGGTTTAAATACAATATGGATCACATCAGTGCAATATCCAACAATCACTCCTCAAAAGAGGGGTCGCACAGGGGTCGCACGAGATATTAGCGCACCGGTCATCATATCCATATTCTACCCTTCCTACCCCGTTAAGGTATTTAAACGTGTGGATTGGTCACGAGTGCTTATTGCGTGCTATTACCCGTCCTGTCCTATATGTCCTAGAGGGTGTTTTAGGACCACTATTCCTATAAGGTGAGGACTAGGTTGAACCCTTAGGTTTAAAGGCCAAAATACTAAGCGACATACAAAAGCAAATAGGAATCCATATAAGGGATCACGTAAAGGCATGTAAAAGGCTCAAATACCCCTCCACGAATAGACATACAATTAGCACGCCTCAATCACATTTAAGGTCTAAGGGAGTGAGAGTTTAAAATCTGGAATATTTGAAAATAGATTAGAATAGAAGCTGAAAGTTTGGAGAGAATTTGGCAGGAGAGTTGGAAAAAAAACTGAAGATAAAGCAGTAAAATACATAGCATTTAGGAATAGAGGAAAACATTTTTTTTTCAAACACATTTAAGGCCATATACATATGCAGTAGCCTGCGAACAGGAGAAGATAACATAATTTCCGACAGGTAGGGTAGAAAACGTATAGAACCAGTGTAAAAGAGAAAGAAGAGTAAGTATATTAGTATTAAACACATCACAGAAGAAATTTAAAAGCACAGTAGTCTGCTATTTCTTAGAGAATAGCAGTTTAGTTCCGGACTGAAAAATAACATATAGCGAAGACGTAAAAGTTATTCAGGATTGCGAAAAAAAGAGAGAGAGAGTACTGAATATATTAGTGTCAAAATATAGTCTTTGAAAATTACAGAAGTCGTAATACTCTAATAAGTTTTTAGGGAAAACAGTAGTCCAGTCTTGGACTGGAAAAGTAACTTGGTTGAAAACATATAGGTGAAAAAGTAAGACGGGAATTTAGTAGTAAAACCAAACGGACTTCAGGGAGGCAAACAAGTTTGGGCAATTTAAAGAGGTCAAATGGCTTAGACTTAAGACGATTAATCAGTTTTATCTGGCCTAAGGCTTGCCTCGGCGTTGTAGAAGAAAGCAGACATGAACCTCGTTTTCCAATTTTAGAGAAACCCTGTTAACCAGCCTTATGTGATTGAATAACTAATGAGATCGCCAAAAC
>MU696779.1:37915-48265 GCA_026770625.1 Nicotiana glauca | reverse complement strand
CCAAAATCAAACGACACCGTTTAAAAACAATTAATCTGAGCCGTTGAAATCCTTGATCAAACGGCCAGATATATATGCCATGTTATAAGTCAAACGACGACGTTTAAGACATTAAATCCTGATCGTTCATCTACTTGATCTGGCGGATAGAATTGAACCGTTACTAATCCAAACGATGTCGTGTAGGCAACAACACATCTCAACCGTTAAATGAATCTAATCCAAAGGTCCCTAGTGACCCTAAGGTTTTAAATACACAAAATACATTACACCCCCCATTTGATATCCGTCTTCATCCAAATCAAAACCCTAGCCGCCCTTCTTCCCCCTTCTCCTCTCACCTACCCCCGTCGGAACCCTACCGGCGGGAAACACAAACAACTCCGATGAATCCACCATTAACACCACAGGAAGGTCTTGACCTCCTCTTTCACCCCCATAACTAGTTTTCTTCGAAGCCTACCAGAAATCTTCGAATATTCATCCAAGTGTCGCCAGAACCCTACTCTGGCGAACACGACATTTGATTCTGAGTCCACCCTTAACACCCTAGGACCCCCTAGGCCTCCTCTTTCCACCCCTCTAAGTATCTTCCTTCTAATAAGCCCAGAACTCGTCGAATATTAATTTGAATGTCGCCGGAACCCACGCCGGCAAACACTATTGCTTCAAAACAACCCCATGACATCCCTCGAACACCCAACCCTAAGTCTAAAGAGTCTTTTCACTAAAAGAAGACTCAAAGGTCTGCTTGAAGCTAAAGGTCCCAAAGAAAATGATATCCAAAGTTTCAAAAAGCCTGGAAAATCAAGAAAAACGAAGAAAAGAAAAGAACAAAAGAAAGAAAGAGAGAAAAAGAAAATAAAGAAGAAAAGAGAATAAATAAAAAAAGCTAAGTGTCTGATTCTCTTTCTATTGTTTTACTTCTACTTTTGTTTGCATGTCCATGATTTTCCTTTTTGTGATTAATTCTTGATAAAAATGACATAGTCTTGGGTTTTGATTGCTATTCATGCTGTTACATTTAGTTTTAGGGTTTTTGATTGTTAAAAACCTGACTAGTGGCTAAGGTCTTCTGTTAATTGGATTCTTTATTTGTTTGAGTGGTCTTCTGAATCTCGTAAATTGATTACCTAGTTCTGATTAGGTTATATCTGTTAAATTGACAATTA
Source organism: Nicotiana glauca (assembly GCA_026770625.1). Taxonomy (NCBI): domain Eukaryota; kingdom Viridiplantae; phylum Streptophyta; class Magnoliopsida; order Solanales; family Solanaceae; genus Nicotiana; species Nicotiana glauca. Next base: position 47,093 of record MU696779.1, on the reverse strand, counting down.
ATTGACTAATTCTGATAATTAGTTAAGGTTTCGACCCTGATTTTAGAGTAATTTTGGATATCTGCTTATAATTAGGGTTAATGGGTAGTACAGGGTTTTAAGGGAAAATAAAATAGCAAAACAGGGTTAATTTGGGGAATGGCAGTAGGTTCATTGTAATAATTATAAGGGAATAGGGGTAGATTTGGGAATCCAATTTGGTTCATTGGTAAATACTTAAGGGGTGAAGGGTATTCTAGACAGGATAAAAGGGTAATGCAGTAATAATCCTAAAGAGGTAGGGTTAGAAGAGTAAAAGCTAAAGGTAGGAACCTTCTAGATTGGGGAAAGGGGTAACACGACATAAATACAGGGGAAAAGAGGCAATTAAATAAAAGAACAGGGGTCTAATTACAATAAATAAGGGACTAAGGGACAATTTCAGCATTTGAAATTCCCTCCCTTTTCAAATCTATAAATAGGCTACATTAGCCTTCATTGAACAAGTTTTGAAGTTTGGAAGTTAGAAGCCTTAAGCAAAAATCTGAAACACTAAACATTTTCCCTTCTGTTTTGCAATTGCAATTCGAGTATTCTCTTCACCTCAAAACTTAAAATCCACAAAAGTATTGTCGTTTCACTGATCCTGCAAGTAATTTCAAGTCTGTGTTTCTTCTATTTGACTTTGGTGATTGAATTACTATTGGATCGAGGCTGTTTTGGGTTGAAGTGATTATTCGTGGTCTGGTTTTTTGTTTCTGTTGGGTTTTTCTACTGGTTTACCTTCATTTTGATTTGAATCTGGATTGCTGGACTGTTCTGATCACTTTGCGAGCTGTTGTTGATTGCTGATCCTTTATCTTTGCCTAGATCTCATCAATTTCAACTTATTACCAGGTACAATCTCTATCGAATGAAGCTGTAAATATGAATTTAAAGAAGATGATTTGAAGTTTCGAGTGCTATTTCATATTATACTGTCTTATTAATCATTTGTATTTGTTAGGTTTAGTCTGAAAAAATGTAATAATAAGGACTGGACTGTTAAATTTAATTGATATTAATTTCAGTTTAGAAATAGTTTTATGTTGCAAATCGAGATAATAGGATAGTATAAGAGATGAATAATAATAGTTTTATGTTGCAACTTGTTCATATTAGGTTAATAATATAGTAATGTTTTATCCGAATACTGAAGTTAGTTTAGTAGTTAAAAATTGTTCCTATAAATGCGTGCTCAACATTTGATAAGCAATATAGACTTGCACAATAAACGTTTTGCATTCGTTAATTATGTAATGTGTTAGCTGTTATAAAGCCTTATACAGTAAAACATTAGTTCAAATTCTTGTTTTCTATGAACTAGCCTTTAATAAGCTGATAAATCAGTAGTTAAAATATTTGGTTTATAGTTATCAATGAATTGTCTGAACCTTTGCGAATTAAAATATGGTATACAAGACCAGCGTTATAATATTAGTTTAAGTTGAACTAGTAATTGATAAAATTAATAAGCATTCAAATTAAGAGATAAATGAACTTTTCTGATAATTGATTGTATAAACTAGTCTGTCTTTAAAGTCAGTCATTAACAAAAATGAAGAACAGCCTTAGGTTTTTGTATTAGTGCTGGAACCAATTTCCTAACAACAGACCTGAAATTCAATAGATGTGTTTCATGTGGCCATTGGGCCTGGCCGTATTAATACGTGTTCCAGGATTTGGGCCCAAACTGACTCGATCAGTCCAGCTACGCTTGGCCATAGTGTTATCACATGGGCTATAATAAAGCCCGGAAATGACTGAAGGCCTGGGCTCATATTAGCTCATGGCCCCAATATAATAATCATTAGGTAATGGATAAACAATTTAGGACATTTCCTTCATGATTAGAGACAAAACACGTAGAAAATATAGTACTTTAGACATGACCTTAATAAAAATGAGATGAGCCTCGCCGCATTAAAAAACACAATTGCGGGGCCCTCAAATAATTGTTATAAAAACCTTAGATTTGGAAGGACCGTTTAGCAAACTTCACGGACTTTCCCAAAGTTAACAAGACGTAGATACTCTAGGCACGATTTATAATAATATTACCTTCTTAATACGGATGCACATTTATGTGAACCAAATCCAAGTCTCAACGAAGTCGAAATGTGTTAAAAGCCACGGGCGTACTGGTACGGCGTGGTCAAAAATACATTTTCACGACGTTGTAATTCTTTGAATAATAAAGCGGAATACTAAATGCACATAAAAATGGAACATATGAAATCAGATGAAAATAAATACAACAGTTGATCGACCGTGCTAGAACCATGGAATTCGGGAGTGCCTAACACCTTCTCCCGGATTAACAGAATTCCTTATCCAGATTTCTAGTTCGCAGATTGTAACAGAGTCAAAACTTTCCTCGGGTCGGGATTCATCCGGTGACTTGGGACACCATTATTCTTCCAAGTGGCGACTCTTAAACTAAATAAATAAATCCCGTTCCGACTGTCCTTAAATTGGAAAAACTCCTTCCTTTTATTATATCCCTTCCCGGGGTGTAGTAAATAGCTCTTAAAAAGGAGGTGTGACACTGTATACCTTCCACCATCATATTCATCATGCAGTCACTCAATCTTCCTGAGTCTGAACTCATACCGCAGCATGAAATTTACTTCGCTCCCAACTAGAAAAACATGAAAGGATTAATCACACACCCATAACTCGGGGCTATACCTCAAATCAAGATAGAAATCAAGCACCTAATAGTTCTTCTATCCTCCAATAGAACTTTCTCGTCGTTTGCAAACCATATGAATACATCGCGCAAACAATAACATACTCATCGCATGGCCATCCAGCCATCACTTCTACTAATAGGGACACTACCAAACATACAAGTTTAACAAGACACATCTCACATAATCAGCACCTCGGTGCTCAAGCTATTGGTAAAAAAAATTCGGCCTCAAGTCCTCCAGACAGTCCCAATTCAAACATACAGAGATCACATCTCGCCCCTTGATTGGGAAATCACAAGCCATTGATGCACATCTGATACTGAGCGCTCATGCGCGCATACGAACGCGTGGAAGGAATTCAAAGAGTTACATTTCAAGTTAAATCAAAGACACACGATAAAAATTCAAGAATGTGAATTTTTTCTAAAGGTTGTGCAGCCTTTCGAGGATAAATACAGACGTCTCCATACCGATCCGCGAGACTCTACTAGAACTACCCATGACTCGTGAGACCTATGTAACTTAGGCTCTGATACTAACTTGTCATGACCCTAAACCTGGACCCGGTCGTGATGACACCTCTTGTGAATACAAGGCTAGCCAATCAAACCCAATTCACCTTTTTAAATGGTTAAGCAGTAATAAACAGACGAACCAAGAGTAATTAAGCCAAAGTCTAAGCAACAGGTAGTATAGTATGTGGAATACAACCCAAACACAGCCCGATACCGGGGTGTCACAAATCACGAGCATCTACTAGGATCTAAGATACAACAGAATTCTGGACAATATACTAAATATAGTCTAATAACATTAAGAGGGAGTAAAATAGTGCTGCGGACATCGGGCAACTACCTCGCTAAAACTCCTATAACTCTGCCTTTGCTCAGCCAATACCCGCTACCGGGTGTAGAAATACCTGAACCTGAACACAAGGTGCATGAGTAAAGTGAGTACTCCAACTCAGTGAGTAATAATTATAACTAAAGTCTGAGTGGTAAAAAATCACGAAAAGTGCATCAACATGCTATATAGAAGCAGTTCAAAAACCAGTAAGAAAGCAATGAAGTTGTAAAATCCCTTAAAACATCTTAGCTCAGATTAAACTTCTTTGAAAATGACTTTTGCAAATAAATGCAGAACATCTAGTGTAGATAAGCACCAAAATCCGCCCCTCGGGCACAAATACACAATTAAACAGGTAAATGACAGGCAAATAAGAAAGATATGCACATAAAGTTCGCCCCTCGGGCACAATGTCAACAAATTCGCCCCTCGGGCAATATCTCAGAATAGTACCAACCCCTCGAGCTATCACATAGAACAATGTCAGCCCCTCGGGAAATCACATAGAACAATACCAGACCCTCGGGTAATATCTCACATCACAATGGGTACCTACGCTCACTGAGGGTGTGAAGACTCCTGGAGGGGCCCCTTACGACCTAAGCTATATCAAGCCATCTCGTGACATCGTAAATAAGCTCTCGGTCTCATATAATGTCAAGCCACCTCGTGGCACACAATCTCAGGCCCTCGGCCTCAAATCAATATCAGTGTTTCCTCACAATATAGGCCCTCGGCCTTACTCAGTCAAAAATCCTCACGAGCCACTCGGGCAATAGTAAAACAGTGTTTCTCAGCCCAAACATCATTTAAAAAATATCATTTAAGTATTAAAACTGAGTAAACATGGCTGAGTATGAAAACAGTGGTAAATAGCATGATTGAGTTCACGTATAAAGTCAAAACAGTGAGGAAATATCAATAAAATCCCCGAAGAGTTCAAATAGTTGGCATTCAGTCCAAATTTGGCATTCAGTCCAAATAATGATGATAGCAAATAGATTTCAATCAAATACGTGGTAAAATCATCAATCGGGACGGACCAAGTCGCATTCCCTAATAGTGAACGACGTCACGCTCATCATCAAGCGTGTGCCACACCTTAATATAGCACTACGATGTGCAATCCAGGGTTTCAAACCCTCAAAACATCATTTATAATCATTACTCACCTTGATCCAGTCCAAACTCTAGCCCGTGATGCCTTTGCCCGCACGAATTGACCTCCAGATGCTCCAAATCTAGCCACAATCACTACATAACCATTAAAACATGTCAAGGGAACAAAGCCCACTCAAAAATGTCCAATTTACATCAATAATCCCGAAATTGCTCAAACCCGCCCCCTGAGCCCACGTCTCTGAACTCGATAAAATTAACATCAATGGAATCCTCATCCTCTCACGAGTTCATACATATCAAATTTACCAAAATCCGACCTCATACGTTCACTCAGATCCCCACTTAAAGGTCTCTTAAATCTCAAGCCCTAATTACCCATTTTTTTGCTACTAATTTTCCATGGATTTCAAGCTTACAACAACAACTCAGTATAATCCTAGTTAGTGGGGTCTGTGAAGGGTAGTGTGTATGCAGACCTTACCCCTACCCTGGAGTAGAGAGGCTGTTTCCAAATAGACCCTCGACATCCTTCCCTCCAAGAACTTCCACCTGGCTCTTGGGGAGACTCGAACTCACAATCTCTTGGTTGGAAGTAGAGGTTACAATGTTAAAATTCATCATAGAAATAAGTTTAGGGTCCAAAAATCTTACCTCTATGAAATCCTCTTGAATTCCCTCTTCAATTAGCTCTCCCAAGCTTTCTACCGGATAAAATATGGTGAAAACCCTCTATAAATCGCGAAAGGTGCAATATATACTTTCTGCCCAGACATTTTTGCATCTGCGGATTCTGCTTCTGCGGTACCGCATCTGCGGTCCTCACTAAAATTACCAAAACCGCATCTGCTACACATTTCCCCCATCTACGATGTACCGCTTCTACGGTCACTGATCATCAGGCCCCCTTTTGCTCCTGTGGCCAATTCCTCCACTTATGCAGTGCCGCACCGCGGTCCCCAAATCCGCAGATGCAAAAATACCAGCATCAGCAATTTAGCAGGTGCAACAAGGTTCCAAACTTCTCCGTAAACTATCTGAAATTACCCCGAGGCCCCCGAGACCTCAACCAAAAGCACAAACATATCCTAATACCTTACTCAAACTTGTACCAACCTTCAAAACACCTCAAACAATATCAAATTAACCAACACACATCGGATTCAAGCCAAACTTTCTAAAATCTTTCGAATTCTGCTTTTGATAAAAAATCCAACCAAACCACATCCGAATAACTTGGAATTTTGCACACATCACAAATGATACAACGGAGCTACTACGACTTCCGAAATTCTATTCCGACCTCTATATCAACATCTCACCTATCAACCAGAAAATGCCTAAATCTCAATTTCGCCAATTCAAGCCTAAACCTTTCACGGACTTCCAAAATACATCCTGATCATGCTACCAAGTCCCAAATCACCTAACGGATCTAACCAAATCATAAAAATTCCGATCCGAGATCATATACAAACAAGTCAAATCTTGGTCAAACCTTTAAATTTCAATCTTCAAACTGAAAATTGTTCTTCCAAATTCGTTCCGATTACCCTGAAAACCAAAACCAATGATTTACATAAGTCATAATACATAACATGGGGCAACTTATGCCCGAGAACTATAGAATAAAGTGCAACAACTCAAAACGACCGGTCGGGTCGTTACACTAAGCTTGACATTTAGCCACAAATTTGCTCATCAGAATCACCATGGCCTTCTCCAATTTCAGTCGGCAAGCTCTCGAGAAGATTTTCATACTCTATGTAACCAAGCATCATCCCCATAGAATGTGCATCATCATGTGTAGGTAAAGGATTCTGCACAATATTCTTGGTGTCACTGTTTTGGATTACAATCAGTTTTTCCTGGATCATCCTTTCTATTTATCTTTTCAAATTCTGATAGCTTTCAACATCGTTCCCTTGGGCATTGGAATGGTATTCACCCCTTTTAGAAGGGTCAAAGCTTCTTGCACGTGAGTCCACATGATTTGGAGGAATAGGTGCAATCATGTCATAATACTTTAATTTCTCAAACAAGCTTGCATAAGACTCTCCTATTGGTGTAAAATTATCTTTCAACCTTTGTTTCCTTTATACCCTGGCTTGGATGTGGGTTATAGGGCACTTGAAATTTTATGGAGGTTAGTAGAGATTTTGCGGTGCTGGTGCTCGCCTTCTGGGGTGTCTTGGTGGCTGGACAACATACTGAGGTAGAGCAACAGATTATTGTAGGTTGTGAGGAGGATAATAGTGCTCAAGGGAATCATCAACAAACAGATGAGGTTGGTCATACCTTGGAGATGTTCCCCTAGGGCCTCTTCTCGACCCTGATGTCATCATAATTTCTTCATCCATATCATTCGTGTCACTAAAATTATCAGATTCAAACTGGACAGCCTGAGTTGCGGCTTTGAGAACTGCTTGACTTATAATTCTGCCTGTCTTAAGACCATTCTCAACCATTTCCCCCCATTTCAATTGCTTCTTAGAAGGATTTAACCACTGCGGACATCATGTTTTAAAAACAATCTAGCTCTTGAGCCTGAAGAAAGATAGTAATTAGCTCGTGGTCATCCATGGGTGGCTTAACTCTAGCTGCTTGTTCCCTCTATTTAATGGCATATTACCTGAAACTTTCAGTTGGTTTCTTCTTCAGATTTGAAAGGGAATTATGGTCCGGGGCGATGTCAATGTTATATTGGAACTGTTTGACAAAGTCCTGGGCCATGTCATCCCAGACATGCCAGTAAGAGGTGTCTTGATCCATAAACCATTCAGAGGCTACTCCCGTAAGGCTTTTCCTAAAATAAGCTAAAAGTAATTCTTTATTTCTTCCTGCACCTCTTAGCTGATTGCAATACTTTTTAGGTGGGCTATGGGGTGTCCATGTCCATCATACTTTTCAAATTTGGGAGTCTTGAAACCAGGGGAAAAGTGGACATCGGGGAACATACATAGGTCTTAGAAGGCAATACTTCTGACCTGCCAACCCTTGCATTTTTTTTAACTGTTGTTCGAAGCTTTTCACTCTTTGGGTCATTTCTTCCTATGCCATCTTTCGGGCAGACTTCTCAATCTTTGCAGGAAGATCAAATAGGTACGAGTGGTACTCAAGAGAGCGGGACTGTTCTTGCTGAGTTGAAAATTATGACTCATGACAAGGCTGTCCTTGGCCATTGGCCCATGCTTGACACATTTCGGTCATTTATTGTTTCAGTATTCTATTTTCCTCAACCACAGTAGACTCTTGTTGAACCCTCTAACCCTAAGTCTCTTGAGCACTTGTAACAACTTCGATGTCAGTTATCATTTTTTCTTGGATCTTGTGTTGTCTGCTTACCACAAATCGACCACCTCAAACTTTCTTTACAATTCAAAACAAAATACATGTCAGAATGGACTCAGTCAGTCCTTATTATTATCATCATTTTTTCACTTTTCTTTTTTCATTTTTTTTTATTTTTCTTTTTAATGGTTGATCGAACACGATGTGGGTTACCTACGTATCATGTGAAAACATGAATCAGATCTTGCGTAGTTCAAAAAGATTAGGAATAAAGTAAATAAACTAATTTTTTTTTTGGATTTTGGACTCTCTTTTTTTTTCAAAAGAAAGACATCTAAAGAAAATATCTCTTGATATGATTTTTTTTTGAATTTCGAAAGAAAACTACTAAAGAAGAAAAGAAATTTTGATTTTTGGACTTTTATTTTGTATTTATGAAGGAAAGAATTCTAAAGAAAAAAGAAATTATTTTTTGAATCTTGAATTTTCTTTTTCAATTTTCGAAAGAATGAAAATATATTTGGATTTTGAGAGAAATTAAATTTTTTTTTGTATTTTTTAGAAATTGGGGTCTAAAAGAAAGACTTTCTAAAGAAGGAAGTAAAGGAAATATTTTTGAATTTTTAAAAATTGTGGGCTCAAAGAAAGAGAATAGTTTTTGGATTTTTGAAAATTGGGGTCTCAAAGAGAGACTTTTCTAAAGGAGGAAGCAAAGGAAAATATTTTTGGATTTTTAAAAATTTGGGGCCGGAACCGATGAGGTTTGCCTACATATCTCACATCTGGTGAGAATCAGACACGCGTAGTTCGGCCAGTTTTGACACAACAGGAAAATATGACTTATTTTGAAAATTTTTTTTTTCAAAATTTTGGCAGAGTTTCAAGATAATTCAAATACTACCTCTTACTCTTTTTTCTTTTCTACTCTTTCTTTTTTTTTTTTGATTTTTTTTTCCTTTTTTTTCATTTTTTTTCCTATTCTAGAAGCTAGTCAACATGCAAGCCGAAACAGACAGATACACAAGTAGCACGTAAGATGCATCAGGATGGTCTTTTAATTTGGATACACCTGTCTTAGACGGACCCAACCTCTGTGTTGAGTCCCCAAAGTCAAATGCACGTGATGCAAATAAGCGTTTCTACTAGGGATCCGACATGAGGCTATATTATTCTAGGTTTAAAACCTAGGTGTATTGTTTTAGACCTGG